>JAOTAY010000005.1:35736684-35747548 GCA_025629805.1 Erythroxylum baracoense
TATTACTTCTTAAAACTAAAACATAGAGAAAGCACATATTTGCTATCAAGAGATTTAATTAAATCAAAACTAATTCTACCTGTCACAAAAATCAAAATTTACTTACTAAAAAATTTTAATAAGTTATTTATATATTTAGTTTTATAGGAACGTGGTCTTCCATTACTTCTAATTAGTGTCCCTTTGTCTACTTTGTTTCATAGTCATTGAAAATCTCTCATACGATGATTCAGGCAAAAAACCTAATTCAAATCTTCTTACCGGAGCACTACAATCAGTTCACGAGAAACTAACAAGCCCTTTTAATTGATTTGGCTAAGCACCACACTTTCTTTCAATTAATAGTGTTTTTATATTTCAAAAGTAAAGATGCTAAGAACATATATATCGTACATGTCTTTCATCACCTCATATGGCACTCAAAGCTAAATTTTCCTCTACCGATAAAGGATTAAAATTGATATGAATTTAAGTAATTCTATAAACATTATCTCTATCAAAATTAGAAAATTTAAATTATATAATTACTATTTTAAAATGAAACTACAATTAAACTTAAACTTCTATGTATTGCTTTAATTTATATTTTTAAGTTATTAATTAATTATATATATAGTCATTATTTTGGAGATATATATACAATTGTTATTTGGAAAATTAATTATTGTTACTAGTCACTTGAATTCAATGATAGATAATCTTGTTTGTCCCTATTGCTACTAACATCCTTATTACTAAACTGTAATTAGTCACCCAAATTTAGGGATGGAACTCGTGATTCATCACTATACACTTGACTTTAAGGATGAATTTCATTAGCCATCCCTATTGCTACTTACACTCTCCTCAATCGTTGCTATAACCTTCATTTAGTAACAATCTTTCTATATGTCACTAATAGTAGGCGCCACTATATATCACTTTTTTTGTAGTGATTCCAATGACCAAACCAAAACTAAACTTTTTCTCCATTCCATTCTTGAATTTGACTCTTTGATTCAAAGTATCCCTCGTCTAAACTATTTGATTGAAAGATGATAAGTTAGACTACTTCAGTTTGATGGATCAAAATTTTTGGTTCTTAATAATATATGTATGTACCCACTCAACCTAAATTGATTGGAAAACCATGAATAATTTCTATATTTTCTTTGCTAGAAGCATCTTATTGATACTTCTTATCAAGGCAATCCCTAAACCCCCTTCCTTTTTAGATATTCAAACAATTAACCACCTAACTTTTACTCCAAATTGGTTGTCAGCTATTTCAATCAATAGAAAGTTTTCAGAGATGTTTTAATATCCTTAATCAATCTTTAAGGTAAGAAGACGTGTAAACACTAGTGAATATGTACACTATGTAAGACTGAGTTTATAAGTTGAGGCCTTCTAACATAAAACATAAAATTTTTATTTTATTGGTTGATTCTTGTTTTAATTACATTGAATAAGGGCTGATAGTCTTTAAAATTAACTCTTTTTTCTGATATAGGATTGCCTGAGTATTTAAATGGCAAGTTTTATAAGTTCAAATACTCTTACAAGTAGCTCAACCTGATTGAATGAACCTAATGATACATATAAGCAACTTTTGTGTTTGTTTATATTTAGACCACAGACAGATTTAAATTGATTCAAGGACACCATGAGGACCTAGATTGAAGCAAGGTCTGCTTTACTAAATAATAGGAGATAATCAACATATGCTCGATTAAACAAGTATAGATTTATACATCTATGATAGAATTCAAAGCTTTGAGATTGACTAATCTTGGTAGAAACTGGTCCAATGAGCACCTCCATGCAAATTGTAAATAAATATGAGAAATTAAATCTTCTTGTTTAATGCTTTTGGTTCCCTTGAAAGGAATAGCAGGATCTTCATGTTAAAAAATGCAATTATATTAGTGGAGCATTTAATTAAACTTGATTCATTATTTGGTTCATGTATTTTGGGATTCATTATATTTTTCTTATATATGTATCTTGCATTTACTATCTTATGTTTTCCAAGAGTTGTATTGTTTCAAAGCGGTGTCTCATGTATCTATAAATACCATGTACTAGTTCATTTTCAAAATGTGGCAAGAAATCCAAATCAAGTGAGTTATTTAGATTGTTTGAGTGTTTTCGTTTATCTTTCTATCTCCCTTATTTACTACAAAGTGGTATCAACACCATATTATTTTGAAGATGTCTAATTCCATTGCTTCAATCCCCAAACTCACAAAAGAAAATCATAATAAGTGGTGTGTATGTATGAAGGTGATTCTTAGCTCACAAGATGCTTGGGAGATAATAGAACAAGGATATGATGAAATGGAAAATGAAGGAGCTTTGAATCAACAATAAAGGAACACGTTACCAAAGAATCGTAGATTGGATCAACATGCTCTTAGCATCATTCATGTGGTATTGGATGATGAAATGTTTTAAAAAGTGTTAAACGCAACAAAATCAAAGGAAGCCTAAGTGATTCTTCAAAAGGCTCATGGAGGAGTTGACAAGGTGAAGAAAGTGCGTCTTTAAACATTAAGAGGAGAATTTGAATCCTTTGCATCTTTAAACATTAAGAGGAGAATTTGAATCCTTACACATGAAAGAGACCGAATCCATCCATAACTATTTCACAAGAGTCTTGGCAACTATTAATCAAATGAGGAGATATGGCGAGAATTTGGAAGACGTTCGTGTTATGAAGAAAGTTATTTATACTCTTGATTTAAAATTTGACCTTATTGTCATGGCTATTGAACAATCTTAAGATTTGGAAGCCATGACCATTGATGAACTATGAGGATCCTGTAAGCTTATGAAGAAAGATTTAAGAAGAAGGAGCCACTAGTTCAAGCCTTTCAAGCAAAGGCCTCCTTGAAATACAAGAAGCAAGAATCCACTGGCTCACAAGGAAGAGGAAGAGAAAGAGGTTATAGTCAAGGCTATGAAAGAGGTAGAAAAAATCATGGTCGTAGTCATGAAAGAGGCACACATCACTTTAATAGTAAAGATTCAACTTCAAAATCTCAAAAATCAAAGAGGTCATTGAAGCTATTACCATAGGAGAGGAGGAGGAAGAAGGTATGACAAATCTAATATTCATTGTCATAATGGTCATAAATATGGTCATTATTCCTATGAACGTTGGAGTGCTACTAGTAACTAAGGAAAGGCTCATCTTGTGGAGATGAAAGAAGAAGAAGAAGAAGAAGAACTACTTTTGTTATTGGCTAACGAAGGAAAAGAAATAAATTCTTATGGTATCTTGACACTATTGCTAGCAATTATATGAGTGGTAATAAGGAGCCATTCATGGAGCTTGATGAGAAGAAAAAGGAGAAATTGTTTTTGGTAATGATTCAAAAGTTTCAATTGAAAGTAAAGGTGATTTTTTTGTCTTTACAAAAACATGGTGGTCATAGACTTGTTTCATAAGTCTATTATGTTTCTTCTTTGAAAGCAAATATCTTGAGTATGGGACAATTACTAGAAAATGGATATGATATCCATTCAAAATATGCTTGCTGCATTTTGAGAGATAAAGTACACAACTTAATAGTAAGGGTACCTATGTCAAAGAATAGAATGTGCAAGCTCAATGTCAATGTTGATCACCTAAGATGCTTGAAAACTTATGTCAAAGACTTATCTTGGCTTTGGCATATGAGATTTGGTCATCTAAATTTTGAAGGATTAAATTTATTAGTAAAGGAGAATATGGTGAATGGTTTTTCTCTCATTACTCAACCTAATCAATTATGTGAAGGTTATGTCATGGGAAAATAAGTGAGAAAGCCTTTTCCAAAGGAATCCACTATGAGAACCATCAAGCCATTTCAAATTGTCCATGTTGATATTTGTGGCCCAATCAAGCCATCATCTTGTGATAAAAAAAACTATTTCTTACTCTTCATTGATGATTTTCCTTATAAAACTTGGGTTTTTTTTAGTAGGAAGGATGAAGCACTTGGAGTTTTCCAAAAGTTCAAAGCCCAAGTTGAAAATGAGAGTGGAATTTTCATCAAATCTTTAAGGAAGGATAGAGGGGGAGAGTTCACTTCTTTGGTGTTCAACAAATTTTGCAAAGTTAAAGGCATTCTTCAATTTCTTACGGGTTCCATACTCTTCGTAACAAAATGGAGTTGTGGAATGTAAGAATAGATCTATTCTCAACATGGTAAAGAGCATGCTAAAGAGTAAGAATATGCCTAAAGAGTTTTGGGCCGAAGCTGTTACTTGCGCTATATACTTGTCCAACTTATAGCCTACTAGAAGTGTTCATAAGATGACTCCTCAAGAAGCTTGGAGTGGTAAGAAGCCAAGTGTTTCTCATTTGCGAATTTCAGAAGCATAACATATGTTCATGTTCCTAAAAAGATGAGATCGAAGTTAGATGAAAAAAGTTAAAAGGTTTAATCTTACTAATGGGAAGATTGTAATTAGTATAGATGTTGATTTTGATGAATAAAGTTTGTAGAAGTGGGTTGTTTCTAAAAATGAAGAAAGTGTTTCATTTCCTATGATTGGAGATTTTGACCATAACAGGCATGAAGATATTCATAGTCCTCCTCAGTCACCCAACCCTTGAAGAAATGAAAGTCGTCCTCAAAGCTCATCCGAGGGTCTTAGAGGAAGAAGGAGTTTACGAGATCTTTATGAGTCTACGGAGATGGTAGAAAATACAACACTATTTTGTCTCTTTGTCGATTTCGAGCCGCTGCACTTTGAAGAAGCTATAAAAGAAAAGAAATGGAGATGTCCAATGGATGAAGAGATTCAAGCAATTCAAAAGAATGACATATTAGAGCTTTCTACTCTTCTAAATGGGAAAAAACTGATTAGTGTGAAATGAGTATATAAAGTCAAAAGAAATGCTCAAGGAGAAGTAGAGAGGTACAAGGCAAAGCTTGTCACTAAAGGTTATAGTCAACAACATAGAGTAGATTATGATAAGGTGTTTGCTCCTGTGGCTCAACTAGAGAACATTAGATTAATTGTTTCCTTGGTAGCACAAAAGAGATGGAAGATTTTCAAATGGATGTCATATCGACATTTTAGAATGGCTACCTTGAGGAAGAGGTGCTTTTCTAACAACCATTGGGGTACTTGGAGAAAGGATATGAATATAAAGTGTTGAAGTTAAAAAAGACAATATATGGCTTGAAATAAGCTCCAAGAGCTTGGTATAGCTGCATTAATAAGTATTTCCAAAGCTATGGATTCATCAAATGTCCCCAAGAACATTCTCTTTACGTCAAAGAAGGTGAAAATGGAAGCATTCTTCTTGTATGGCTGTATGTTGATGACTTGATCTTCACGGGTAATAATTCAAAGATGTTCTAAGAGTTTAAGAAGGTGATGACTAAAGAATTTGAAATGATTGATATAGGACCTATTGATAGTTATGATTTGCATAATGTTTTAGGATTTAATTTATTATGTATTTAGTGTTAATTTGAGTGTTTAGTACGTGTTTAGGTTAGAATTGTGTTAGTTTACGTGTTTAAGTGTTTTTATGGGTTAGAGCTTAAATGTTATATTTTTGAGGTACCTTAATATGTTTGTTAGTGCTTTAGGGTCAACGGCGAAGAACAAAAAAGTTTCAGAGACTTTTAAGCCAAAACCACAGCCCATGATCTTGACACAAAATAGGCCACGATTATGACAGAGAGATATGAGCCACAATAATCCAGGCCAGAGAGGCCAGAACTAGGCCACAATCGTGACACTTTGGTCATGATCGTGACAGAGAGGGTTAGATGTTGGTCATGATCGTGGCTTGTGTCGGGCAGACATGAAAACAGGTGAAAATGTCAAGTTTTGATGAACTTTTCGGACCGTTTCGACCCCGAATGAACCCTAGGGCTTCCAAGGTATTTAAGGAGCATTAAGAATAGAAGAGAGGAGCTTTTTGCATCAGCCGAATCTCGATCTGGGAGAGAGCTTTATTAAGAGATTGAGAAAGGATTGAAGGAAGAGAGACACGAAGAAGAAGCCATATAAAGTACTTCTTAGAATAAGAGGTTTCTCGTCGTTGTTGCCTTTGCCATTCCGTTCCAATCGTATTTTTCAATTTATTTTCAATTTTATTGATATATAGAATTAAGATAATTGTTGAGAATAGGATTTGTTGAATGTTGAGTTATGTCTATACTTACCTTCGGGTTATGCAAATTACTATCTTGTTTATATTTCTGAATTTAATTCTTAAGATAGATTGTTTGATTAAATTTTTTTTTCTGCCTAGTTGTTAATTTTGATTTATTGTGAATCTGAGTTAAGCCTTAGATTTTATGATTGAATTACTCCTCCTCACGGGATCGATACCTTAGGTACTACGCAAACGACCCGTGCACTTGTAGTATTATAGAGGTTAAAAATATTAAAACTTATCATACATAAACCGTTGATCAAGTTTTTGGCACCGTTGCCGGGGAGGCGATAGTTTAGTTCTATAGTTTAAGGCGTTATATTAGTTTTTAATTTTTATTTTCATTCTTTCATGTTATTTTAGAAATCGTGCTCTTACATTAACACAAGAGTCATGGGAGGTTCGAGTCATGAAGCAGAAATGTTAGATTTAGATATCAATTGACCTAGGAAAGCTCTGCAAGAAGAAGAAGAAGAGATCGGAAAATCAACAATGGCCAAGGAGTTTCAACAAAATATGGACCATGGAGTGAACCAAGGACGATAACAGAGGACCATGATGGACTTCATGAGGCTAGGGTTTAATGTGACAAACCAAGGAGTAACTAGACCACCGGTTTAAGCGGCCTTGTTCGAGATAAAACCAGCACTTTTCAATATGCTTCAGCAGAATGTGCAATTCTACAGATTTGCTAACGAGGACCTGAATGCACACATAGTTAATTTCCTCGAGATCTGTGATACTTTTCGGTATCATTAGATATTGGACGATGTGATCCAAATCAAACTGTTTTGCTTTACCCTTAGAGATAGGGTGAAGGCTTGGTACCATTCACTAAGCCTAGCCAACATTACGACATGGGATCAATTGGTTAGTGCCTTTCTGGATAAGTATTTTTCATTGACCAAAACCACAAAAATTATTAAGGAGATCATTAATTTCTAGTAAGGTGATGGGGAATCAATTTACGAAGCTCGGGAGAGATATAAAGACTTGTAACGGAAATGCCCACATCATAACCTACCGAAGGAGTTCCTGTTGCAGACTTTTTACAATAGAGTGAACCCACCAACAAGAGGCACAATTGACGCAACTTTAGGAGGATCTTTAATACAAAAGATTGTTGATGAAATGGAGGAGCTGATTGAGGAGATGGTGAGCAACAACTGCTTGTGGACGAACGAGCAGGGTAGGAAACCTGCTACCTTTAGAGGGCGGGAGGGAATCATTGTGGTTGATCAAATGATTGAGATGCAAGAAAAGATTGACAACTTAACGCAACAACTCAACAGCATGAAGGCGCCATCCTCAGCTCTGGTGAAGATCGTACATTAAAGTGTGAGCTCTGTGGCCAGATAGACTATGATACCGTAGACTGTTATCTAATGAAGGAAGGAGATTCATAGTAAGTGAACTATATGGGAGCGTAATATGGATGAGGAAGGGTAACAACCCTTACTCCAACACTTACAACTCTGGGTGGAAGAACCACCCTAACTTCTCCTGATCGAACAACACTAGTGGACAGTTCAGGCCTCAAGGGTAATTGGGCTTTTGGCAAGATAAAGCAAGCTCAATGGAATCAAAGTTGGACAAGATTTTAGATAAGATCGGAGGCACGGAGGATCCAAATAGGAGGCTTAAGAGCAAATTCGAGCAAGTAACAAAGAACCATGCCTCGTCTATACATAATCTGGAAGTCCAAGTAGGTCAATTAGCAAAGGTAATGTCTACTCGGAATGCTGGAACTCTTCCAAGCAACACCGAGTCTAACCCTAAGGAACGTATCATGGCTATCAGTCAGACCCAAGATGAAGACGCAGAATAGGTGCAGGAAGAAGGAGATAAAGGAGGGGGTCAAGAATTCCTTTCAAGTGAGCCAATGTTTGACTTAATTAAGTCAACTCGATGTGTATTTCCTTTCCCTATTTTGGCTCAGTAGGAGTTATATGCAAAGAAGGACAGTAGATTGAATCAAATAAGGTCGAGGAAGTGACGGAACAAGTGTAGACGAAGCTTACAATGAAAGAATCCATTAAGACTAAGGTTAAGGAGCGAATATCGAAAAAGGACCCAAACATCATATAGAAGAAAGAGGACTTACGGTACTTTTTCATCCCCTGCATTATCAATAGAATCATCATAGATAGGGCATTCGCAGATTTAGGAGTAAGTATAAACATGATGCCTTACATCTTTAGTCAAAAGCTGGGATTAAGAGAGTTAGTACCCACTAAGTTTTTTGTAAAGATGGCCGACAGAACAGTACATAAATCGATAGGGATTATAAAGGATGTTCAAGTAAAAGTTGATAAATATACCTTTCCCACAAACTTCTACATATTGGACATCGGTGAAGATGTGGATACTCCGATAGTTCTTAGATGACTGTTCTTGGCCACTATACGTTCAATCATTAATGTTGATGAGGGAGAATTAACTCTGAGGATAGGAAAAAAGCAAATAACCTTCTAAGTGTCAAGGAAAAACTACGGATCTCCTTTACCTCTAGTGGACAGTAAGAAACCTCAACTTCGAGGAGAATGGGACGATGTTAAGGATCCTAGGAATGCATTTAGGAAGAAGCTCTCACAAAGAAGAAGGTGAGGAAAAGAGAATTGTAAGGAAGGTGGAAAAGTAGCATGGTAGCTAAAGCACAAACTTTGAGATTAATGACGGCGCTACCATCACACCATTTATTCTAGCTACCGTGAGCTTAAAAGAGCATCGAGCTATTGACGTTAAAAGAAATGTTGCATGGGAGGAAACCTATGGAAACATTAGTTTCTTGTTTATTTTTGTTAGGGAATTCTGTAGTTAGGATTATTTTTTGTTTTCAAATAAAATCAAGAAGGAATAGGATGTCAGAATAAAGTGGATGATGTATCAAGCAAGCAAAAGAAAGGTGAACATGGTCACAAAAGAATCGAGAAGTGAAATTGGAAAGAATGGAAAAAGAACAAAAGAAGAAAAAATAAGAAGTGGTGAAAAAATGCACGCCACGATTGTGGCTTGCGACTAAGCAAAATAAGGGGAGCACGCAGTTTTTATAAGATTTTTACCATTTTACCTTTTTAACTACCTATATATTTAGTTCTAACTTCACTTTTACATTCACTTTCATTTTCACTTTATCTCTCTAGACTTTAAGCCTACGAAAGCTCTCTCATCTCTATAAAATTTTCAAACTTCCAATTTTTTTTCAAATTCTACTCAATTCCTAAGAATTATGTCTCGCATTAAGCAATTAGCCCAACGGGAGCAATCAGGACGAATTCAAGGCTACAATTTGTCTAGCATTTAAAGTTCAGAAATGAATATCTTCCTCCTCTGTGTACATTGGGAAAGGTGTGCAAGAGGAGCAACAATCTAGGAATGGGGTACATAGTGTCTGCCATTGCGAAATATTTTACCGTGGACCGGAGTGGATTAACTGTTCATCTCCCTGAATTCCTAAACTATCACCATTTATGACAGGCTGAAATCCTTAAGTCCCATAACATGAAACTTAGGGATATCAGTCAAAAGACATAAAATTAGGGCTAATTAGGCGAGCTCAAGTTTAGCCCTGCCTCAGCAAGCAGAGGAGGACTATACCAGTGAAGAGTTCGAGGAAAAGGAAGAACATGGCTGGAAGAAAGTTTTGGATGCAATCTCCGAAACCAATAAGACACTTGCAGAGAACACTAGAATGATGAAGGAGATGGCCCAGACACAATGACACCAGAGACGAGATATCTGTCAGATCTATAGATATTCTGAGGCTCAGGGCATTCAATTGCCACCTTCAACTCCATCAACACCTCCATCTCTATGATATTTGTTTCTAACCTAATTTTTTCCATTGTTTTCAATTTAGCCTTTAGTTCTATTTTTTATGTTTATTTCTATTTTATTTTCTGTTTGCTTTAATTTATGCCTTTTCTTTTCTTTGATGTGCAGTTTGCTCCCGTCTCACATTGAGGACAATATGTTGTTCAAGTGTGGGGACGGATTATGTTTTTTACTTTGTATATGATTTTGCATGGTAGTTATTAGGTTGCATTGTGTGAATTGTTTAAATGTGTTAATGATTGAGATGGAGTGAAATTTATTTAATTTTGAACATAGTCTATTAGGTTGTAAATAATCATTAACTCGCAAAATTAGTAAATTAAGGTCTTTGGGATAAATATACAGCTTAATTAGGATTTAGTGTAAGTTTAGCACCCTATAGGTTCTCACATTCATTCATAATTTGAGGTCGTTCAACTCAAGTAGCTTAACGAGTATTTTTCATGGAAATGAGTAGCTTAAACAACAAGGTAGGAAATAAAATAAAAAAAGTGTATGTTTTGTTAAATAAATCACTATTCCGCTGACCTTCGGGTTATGAATAGAGCTAGTATCTAGTTGAAAACGTGATATAGCTGACTAACCTGATCGACATGCATCACAAATGTGTGCCTCCAAGTTAAAAAGCTATAATGATGTTTCAACCAAACAACTTAATAAAAGCATGACTTAGTCGAGTAACTGAATTGACATTCATTACCAATGCTTGCCTCTACGTAAAAAGACTAAATCTATGTTCACTAATTAAATAAAAGAAAAAAAGTGTGTTTTCTTAATAAAAACCTACCGGACTTTTAATAAGCTAGACTTTTCATGAAAATATACTTAGGAATAGTTACAGAGTCTGAAGGACCAAAGAATTATTAATGTGTGTGTGCAATT
>JAOTAY010000005.1:35756703-35784977 GCA_025629805.1 Erythroxylum baracoense
TGGCCAATAGGTATGAGACTGATCTTTGAAGATTGGACCGGTCGGCCTGTGGGTCATTACGACTGGGCTCGGGCCCAGCACGACCGACCCGACCAGAAACTATCGATTATACCCTTAAGTTGTTGACGTTTTTCTACAACTAGTTTCTCTGCTATGAAAGCTATGCATGAACCATGCATAAATGAAGCCAACATTCGTGAACAAAGCCATCAACAAAAGTTGTCCTTTAAATTTATTCTACGAGGCCATGCATGTAATATGTTAGCATGTTAGTGTAGATTAATTTATTTTGAATTATGCTATAGTAAAATGGTCCATGTTACTGTACTATAGTATAATCCAAGGAAAGGTTGAAGCCATTCTTGTGAACTTATGTCCTTATAATTTTTTTAAAATTCATGTCCTAATAAGTCATTTTACACATAAATAACTAACTAAACATGTAATTTTACCAAACATTTTTAATAAACAGTTGATGTTATTTACTAGTCAAATGAACTGAAATAATCCGCCATTAGCTAACTGCTGATAGAATCAGCTAACAATTGATGCAATCTGCTGATTGCCAAATAGAGCCTATATATAAACAAGCTCCAACCATATAGAAATTCCTATAGTACTATGTTTGTTATAATTAATTTTTTTCATGAGAATTTTTTTAATTTTTCCTACCAAATTAAGAAAATATAGATCTTAATATAGTCTTCGGAGACTCAACCATGGTAATTAGAAAGCCTCACTTCAACTGTGCAACATTTAGCTAAATTCATATATTGATTAATTTTTCTTGGAAACAAAACAGAATATAATACATGTACGTTTAAAATGTTCAACTGGTTTTAGATCGTCGTAAAACTGACTAAAAATTAAATAAAATTAGAGAATTTGAAATGTCATTGAAAAAGATAACCCTTACTTATTAAAAAATTTAAAGTTTAATTAAAAATATATTGTTAAATAAAAATTAATTGATTTATTTCAGTTTATAAAAAATTATTAATTTATAAAAATTAGTCGATTAATTAATAAATTGATCAATTTTTAATAATAAAAATTATTAAAATAAATTAAACAAAAAATTGAAAACTAAATTAAAAAATTAATCAACTCAAAATTTTTAAGATGATATGAGTGAAGTTTCCAACGAACAAACCATAAGTTGTTTCGGGGTTTAATTCAATGCCCAACTGCCCAAGTCAAACAAGCCCAACACCTTCAATTAGGACCCAAGATTTTACATGAGATGAAATACCCAAAACGCCGCCACCATGTTACCAACTATACCGTGCTGCGCAGCCTATCGGTGACGACGCCCCCGCCACCTGGCCGAGCCAGCTTAATCCCCCGTCATCGTCTAGTATCAGGTAAGCAAGCCCACTTGTACGCACCACTAACCCGCTTGTAAAGAACTGAGCTTTTTATTCATAACTAGCATTTTTATATCAATTCAGAATGTCCATCCTTGTATTGTGTCAATGTCTAAGTAAAGGATCATATTTTTGGAGTCTTCTCATATTCGTGTAGAAGGGTCCTCGGGTCGTTACTGTGTGCCTATTGTTCTTGTGAGCTGCATATCGGTATTAAGTACTCTACTTGAATTGTTTTGTTTTGATATGGATGTTACTCTCGGAATTGATGTGACCCCGTAGACGAGGCTATTTTTAATGGAAAATTGGAATCTTTTAGTTGGTGGAGTGACTAATGATAACTTACTGCCTATAATTACTAATAGTATATTTGGGTTCCTTCCAGCCGAAAACTAATTGTTTGCGTGTAACTGCTGATGAATTTTTTAGGACACATTTAGTTAGAATTTTGATTTTTTTTTTCTATAGACCGATTGGTGTTTTTAGTTTTTTGCTCCTGAAATAGGTATTTGAAAGCAGTCTCCTCTTCCTTTGTTCGGTTTCCAATTATGTCAAATTTTGGGGAAGACCATTTGTTCTCATCTGTGCATACCACAGTCTTCAAAGAGTCCGAAAATCTGGAAGGGAAATGCACTAAAATTGAAGGCTATGATTTTAATCAAGGAGTTAACTACCCTCAGCTTCTCAAATCCATGGCTACCACTGGATTTCAAGCTTCTAACCTTGGAGATGCCATTGATGTGGTCAATCAAATGGTTAGTTTAGTTGCTCAAAAATAACATATCCCCAACCCCACCCTCTCTTTGTTAGTGGATCTTGGACTTTGGTTTTCAATTGAGCAGTTAATGTTATTTTTGAGTCCTCAATCTACCTAATTTTTTTCCCCTCTTTTTTGTTGGATGCAAATAAATTTCTTGAAGCTAGATTGGAGGCTTGCTGATGAGATTATAGCAGAAGATTGTAGTGAGGAGGAGAGGGACCCTGCCTACAGGGGGTCTGTAAGATGCAAAATATTCTTGGGTTTTACCTCCAATCTTATTTCTTCTGGTGTTAGAGATATTATACGGTATCTTGTTCAGCACCATATGGTGAGAAACTCAATTCCTTGATATGAATGTACTTTGAGGTTTTTATGCTTAACTGAAAACCATGATTTGTGCATGCACTGTGAAATATCCAAAGCATTCTGAAGCTGTTGATGGTTTGGGTCAAATTTTTGAATGTTTGAAGTTCAAGTTTAACCGGACATATCATTAAACCTAAGAAGTAGATATTGAAATTTCTATTCATTTCTACACACAAGTTTGATAGATTTTGTTTCCATGATCAATCCAAGAATTGCAGAACTTGTAGAGGAAGGTTGTGTAGTTTCCCTTTTTCTATTTCTAAACATGGACATGTGTGATGGTCAAAGAACTGTAGCAAAGGATAATGGTGAAAGTTATCTTAGGGAATTATTTTTTTCTCTGCATAAAATAATCGCTATGAATCAATTTTTTGCACCAACATACCTTTTCTGGGAATAAGTTTAATTCAGACTTGTATTCCAGCTTCATGATTTTTCTCTTGTGCATTTCAACTTGATTTATATGAATGTTTTATATCCAAGATGACTGCAGGTTGATGTAGTGGTTACAACCACTGGCGGCATAGAAGAAGATCTAATAAAATGTCTTGCACCAACATACAAGGGAGCCTTCGATTTACCTGGAGTTCAATTGCGCTCGAAAGGACTAAACCGTATTGGTAACTTGTTGGTCCCTAATGATAATTACTGCAAATTTGAGGACTGGATACTTCCCATTTTTGACCAGATGTTGAAGGAACAAATAGAAGAGGTATCACTCAATGGCTGTATCCATGTGTCCCTTTATACGGCCAATTCTTGTATGTGTGGTTTGAAGAGAGAAACAAATTACCCCTTCACTTTTTTTCCTGTGAATGGAGGACCAAATCTATTAATTTTCCTTTCGTTGGCTAACTTATTAAGGAACTATTCTTTCTGTGTAACATTCCTTACTGCTTTGCAGAGTGTTTCATGGACACCATCTAAGTTGATTGGTCGCTTAGGAAAAGAAATAAATAATGAGAGCTCATACCTTTACTGGGCGTACAAGGTAATAGCAGTCCAACTTGAACTTCAGAAGTGTAGACATTTGTTTTTCTAAAGCAGCATATTTATATCCTTGGGAGAAATAAATAATGAGAGCTCATACCTTTACTGGGCGTACAAGGTAATAGCAGTCCAGCTTGAACTTCACAAGTGTAGACATTTGTTTTTCTAAAGCAGCATATTTATATCCTTGGGTGATTCCCTTGCTCTTTCTCATGTTTTGGTTAAGGTCTAGTCTTATGTTTGTTTTCCACACTATGAGCTCCAAAGCATCCACCTGTTTATGGAGTTGATGTTATTTTTCATGTATTGTAGAACAAAATTCCAGTATTCTGTCCAGGCTTAACTGATGGTTCTTTGGGAGACATGCTGTATTTTCATTCCTTTCGCAGCCCGGGCTTTATTGTTGACATAGTGCAAGGTAGGAATCTCCTGGTGTATTTGTATCTGTGACAGTGGTAACCTTGGAATGGAACTTAAAAAGTCCTTTCAACAGATATAGGAGCCATGAATGGTGAAGCAGTACATGCAAGTCCTCGGAAAACCGGAATGATCATTTTGGGAGGGGGGCTTCCAAAGCATCATATTTGCAATGCCAATATGATGCGTAATGGTGCAGATTATGCAATCTTCATCAACACAGCTCAAGAATTTGATGGAAGTGATTCTGGAGCACGTCCCGATGAGGCCATATCGTGGGGGAAACTACGAGGTTCTGCTAAAACTGTGAAGGTATATCCTTCACGCATTCCTTGTTTCAATTAGGTTGCGCCTTTCCAGCTTGCATTGTAGATGCTTTTGCATAAATTTTTGTTGCCAGCTAGCCAGCCACAAGCAACCATCTAGGGCTCCGTATTTTCTTGCGGTTCTCTGACAGTATATTCTGATTATTCCATCCCGCTTTATATCCCAACAGGTACATTGTGATGCAACCATTGCTTTTCCGTTAGTTGTTGCGGAAACATTTGCCACCAGGAGACGATTATATCCTTGACCAGTTCAAAAGGCAACCTTTAGTAGAGTGCAGATTATGTCATTATTTATCATTTGAGCTAGTCACGAGCTGGAACTCCTTAAATGAACTTCAGTAGTGTTAGGTAGTAACCCATGAGGTCTACTTAAAATTGTGGGATTCTGACATAATGTGGTGATGCTTCCAAATGGATAATTGGTATTAATTGTGAGTAGTAGTAGATCCACATACCTCTTGAAGTGTACACATTAAGATTGTTTTGAGGACTTGATATAGATAATTATTTTCTGCTGCTTATATATTAGTTTATCTCTGAGTTTCAAGTCTGGAATTTATGAGCAACAGATCTTATTGCTTTAGACGCTAGTGTAGTTCCATCGCTGGTGAAAATAGTGTTGTTTCCTTTACAGAAGACTAATACAGGAGATCATCATACTTTCACCGGCCAATTCATTACCCTAATTTATCGGCAAAATCACGAGCTTTCTTTAAGGGAAGTGCATAGGCTCCGCCAAGATTTGCAGTTCTCTTCCATTGTGCCGCATGATCTAATGATGTCATAATTACAATCCTGAGTCTATCAGAATCACCGTTCATATTTAGCCCTAGATGGTTAAATATTAATGTTACGTTCAAAAGCTAATATGAAAACAAATAAGAGGTGCAGAAGCTTAAGGCGTGTTTGAGAGAGCTTTCACTTGTACAAATTGCCATATTGGTTGTTTAGAGCATGATAAGAAAAATAATTATGGCAATGCATTTTAATAATTTCCAAAACAGTTTCAAGAACGAAGCATGAAGAAATTTTAATTCAACTGTTTTACTTTTATGGGCATAGAGGTGTCTCTTTCATAGTTGCTCTTGCTCAACATGACAAATCCCACGAGTAACGTGCTCCTTTAAACATTGTCATTAGAAAAATGCTTCTGGTTTAGGATAATTACAGTGTGGCCTTTAAAAGGTTATATGCTAGTATAGCTCTTTTAAAATAATAAGTTCTATATGTTTATGAGAATTGGGTTTCTTTACCATAATAAAGGAACAAACACATACCTGAGGATATTTAATGGGTGATGATTCTTTTGCAGAAGCCAGTGAGACGGAAGAAGAATAGTTTTCCGCCATCATTTCATACTTCAAAGTGACAGAAAATGATCACATGTGCTGGGGTTATTGGTTTATATCCTACAACCAATCGCTTTAATTGTAGTTTAGTGACAAATTATTTAAAGACATTCTTTATCTTGTATATGTTTAATTATGTGATTCATGTTGCATTTATATATTATCCCTAAATTGTTTCCAGTTATTATTTTATTAAGACTAGACATTAATAGAACGTAAAAAGATTAACACATATTATGTTTTTTCTTGTGAAGGAAGTAGTTGATCTTATAGACTAAAATATAGAGATACTTAAATAAACGTTTAGGTGCTTGTTAGAGAACAAATTAACTGAACAGACACGATATGAGAAATCCATTAGGAACATCACTTGTATGTCTATGAAAATTCTCATCGTAATGATTGTATAAGTGATCCTTTGACTTGAGGTCACCAAAGTTATCTTGTATAGGAATTATTATGCTTTGATACTACTTATGACGTATTTAATCATAGGTTGTTCAATTGATAGTCATTGGATATAACATAAACTATGTGGAGGTAGTTGTGTGATCAAGATATGATTCATCAACCTAAAATAAACAGGAAGAATATTCTACTGTTTTCGATTAGTATTGACTCGGAAAATCTTTGGCCAAGGTGAATTGATGCTTTGTAAATAGTTTAGAAATATCATTGATTAAATTAATTGCTAATGACGGAGAACTAATATGATTGGACTAAAAAAGAGTAGACATAATTACATGCTCTGTCTAATCAAAACATTGCATGATGAAAGATTTGAATTATATAGAAAAATCATGCATGATAAAGTTAGTCAAAACCACTTTGACATTCTTAAATATTTGGGTGGTCATGATGCGCTGTTAGACATCAATCTTGATATATGATTATAAATTGTTTAATTAAAAGTTCTATAATGATTTGCCATTTTCTTCTATTACAAAGCTTAGGCTACAACTTCCGCATTGTAAGTACTAAGCAAATTTTCAACCCTTTATGACTTAATCATTTGTGGACTTCTTAGTTCCAGAGGCCAATTGCCCATTTTCCAACAACACTTCTCATTGCCTTTTGTTATTACCAAAAAAAAATCATTTAGGAATTTTTTCTCACTTTATTGAAAAAATCATCATTTATTATTATTATTATTATTATTATTATTATTATTATTATTATTATTATTATATAATGTCCCACCAAAATTAATGAGGGACCCCCACAATCTCTCCCTTATTGACTTAATTAGAGGGCACCATTATACCGACACCTTTGTAACAGTGATCGAACTTCTTGGTTGGAAGCACCTTATCCATTATATTCGAACAATTATCATTGATGTGAATTGTAGAAGCTTCTCTTCCATTACATCACTCATTTAGTGATAACAGACATCAATATTCTTTATATGAGAGTGAAAGGTTGAATTGTTGACGAAGTGTATTGCATTTTGATTGTCATATTGGACCATATATTTCTTTTGTTTGTGACCCAACTCATAGAGGAAAATTTTTATCCTCAACATCTCCTTTCACGCTTCCGTAGTTGCAATGTATTCTACCTTCTTGGTAGAAAGTGTCACACACTTTTGGAATTTCAATTTCCATATCATAACTCCATTTACAAAAGCAGTCAAATATCCGAACATTGACTTTCTCAAATCAACATCCTCAACTATATCTACATTTGTATACCCATCTAACATAGGCTTCCCTTCTCCAAAACACGAGCACCTTTTACTTGTTCCTTGAATTTTTACAGTTCCATGTTCTTTCTTAGGGTTGGATAAGAATCGGCTTACAACCCAAATGGTATAAGCAATGTCAGGCTTGGTATAAGCAATGTTAGGCTTGGTATATACCATGACATAATACTGCCAACTGTGGATGAATATGAGACATTTCTCATTTCTTCTTTCTTCTTCTCACTTGTTGGACTTTACTTCTTACTCTGCTTGAAATGTTAAACAAGTGGAACGTTAATTGGATTTGCCTGATCCATACTGAATCTCTTAAAAACCTTCCCAATGTATCGTTTTTGTAATAGCCTTAACAACTTTTTGGAATGATCTCGAGTTATTTTTGTTATTCCAAAGATTTGCTTCACTAGCCTTAAGTCTTTCATGGAAAATGATTTTTTTAACACCTCTTTAAGAGCAGGTATTCTCTTTTTATCACGGCCAACAATCAACATATCATCATACATATAGTGATAATATGATAAAATCACCATTAATGTACCTCTTAATGAAGACATAATAGTTTACATAAGTCTTTTTAAGTTGATATTGAGTCATAAACAAAGTAGAATTTCTTATACCATTGTCTCAATGCTTATTTCAAATCATAGATGGTCTGTTTGAGGTAACACACTAAGTGCCCTCTTTTTCTAGTTCTATAAATCCATCATATTGGTCCATATATATATATATCTTTTCCTCTTAGTCCACACAAAAATTTTGTATTGACATCAAGTTATTCAATCTCCAATTCTACGCTAGTAGCTGGACAGAGAATCTTAACCACAGGTGAAAAATCCTTTTCAAAATCAACACCCTTTTCCTAGTTACTCCTTTCAACAAAGATCCTAACCTTTTACTAAGGTTTTAAGATGTTCTCCTCATTTTTGAGTTTTTACAACCATTTGTTCTTCAAGGCTTATCTCCCTTTAGGTAGCTCCACTAGATCGTAAGAATAGTTCTCATACAAGGATTGCATCTCCTCTTGTGTAGCTTTTAACCACTCTTTTTTATGATCATTAGCCATAGCCTCATCGTAACTCTGAGGCTCCCCCTCAATGGTAAGTGTGTACTCACTTGGAGGATATCTAGTGAAAGGACATCTTTCTCAAGTTAATCTTTGTAATTGGGGTTATTCCACAGGTTTTGATTAAACTGACTCGACAGGCTCTATGTCATTTTTATTAGTTAATGAAGACTATCTTGTTGAATTGTTAGGGCATTCACCAACTTCATCATAATTGGTTTCACCGATTTTTCCCTCCAAATTATTACATGCTATAAGAGATGAATCATAATCAGAACAGGTGCTGGGTTTCAGCTTCTCTGGCTTCTTGATACCTTCAATTGTCTGGTCCTCAAAAAACACATCTCAACTTCTAACAATCTTCTTATTGGCTCGATAAATGATACCCAAAATCATCTTATGGTGAACTAAGGTAAATACACTATTTTGTTTTGGATTTGAGTTTAGAGAGTTCGTCCTTAGGAATGTGGATGAATGTATGAAAATCAAATACTTTAAATTGTCCATATGAGACCTTTTTCCCTGTCTATACTTCCTTTAGGATGTCTCCATCCAAAGGATTAGAGGGAGCATGATTAATAATGTCGAAAGTTGTCTTCAAGACTTCTTCCCAATATTATTTGAGGAGTTTGGCATGAGAGAGCATAAAAGAATCATTTTTTAGATGATCTGATTCATTTCGACGATTTGATTCATTCTCTTCGCTACAGCATTCAATTGTTATGTCTTTAGCAGTGTCTTCTCTAGCCTAATGCCATATGACTAGTAATATGCTTCGAATGGACCACGGTACTCTCCACCATTATCATCTTGGATGTATTTTGACTTTCAACCTGTCTCTCATTCTACCTTAGCATGGAACTCTTTAAATACTTTAAGCACCTAGTCTTTTATTTTCAACAAAGACATCCACACTTTTCTAGAATGGTCATCAATAAAAGTAAGAAAATATAATGCATCACCAATTAATTTTTTGGTCATGATGCATCTATATGCACCAAATTAAGAATATATTTTCTCCTACATGGTTGACTAATTCTACAAAATGAAACTCTATATTGTTTACTAGCCAAAAATTAAGTACAGGGCTTTTACCTTTCATCTTTAGGAGGAGTTCTTTTCATGTGAGGATTTGTAAACTTTTGTCACTCATATGCCCTGACCTTTTGTACCATAGCTTCAAGCATAAGTTATCATGGGTAACATTTGCCTCTCCCTTACATAAATTTGCTTGTGTCATTTACAATGAGCCCTCCTTTCTTCCTCTTATAATTATCATATTGTAGCTTGAGAGCTTCCATCTACTTATGCTAAATTGATTCACATAGCTAGCATCATCAAGTTTTTTGATTGAGATAAGATTAAGGTGCATGTTAGGGACATGTCAAACATCCCTCAACACGAGCTTGCATTCCATGTTGTTTATCAGGATGACATTATCAATCCCCATGATCTTGCTACTGACTTAATTTCCCATTTTGACAATACCAAAGTCACCACCTTGGTATGTAGAGAAGAACTCTCAATGTGGGACATAAAAGGAAGTGCCCAAACTAATAATCCATAAACTATCATCAAAAGCAATCGTCATATACTTCTCGTCTCCAATAAGGAAGATATCATCATTATATTTTTCTGAGATAATAGATGTGCTCTTGTCGTCCTTCCTTTTTCATTCAATTTGATCTGGCTTAACAATACCATTCTTTTGGTCTCTCTTGAGATTTTAACATTTGAACTTCTTGTGGCTCAACTTGCCATAATAATAGCAACTGACTTTTAAGCATGATTTAGATTTCCCTCTTAACTTGTTACGACCTTTACCTTTACTTCTTCAATGGGTCTCACTTCTCCGCATATTTTGACAAAGTTAGCAAATTGCGTGGATATGCCACATTCTTTTCATTTTGTTTCTTAATTCAACTAGCTATCAGGGACAGTGTCCATGGTGAGTTTACCTTTTGGGCTGAGTTGCTAAGTGTAACAATGAGAGTGTCCTAATTTTTAGGTAGGGAGATAAGAAGTAACAAAGACAACTCATCATCGATCTTCATCTTGATATTTGTTAATTGATTGACTAGCCCCTTGAATGTTTTATCATGCTTTGGTGTCTTTATACTCTAACTTGACTAACTATATCACTAGATAAGCTTAATTCCAAGGTGTCTTCTTTTGAATCATGGACTCAAGTTTTTTTATGTATTGGTGTAGGTTGACATGTGCTCAAAGTTAACTTAGCATTGGAAGACCCTCAAGTGAAGTTTTAAGCAAGATGAGGTTATGCCAATTCTCATACTTGAAAGACATTCCTAAGGATATTTTGAATGACATTGCTTAAGCTTTCTTTGACCATTAAGTTTTTTCTCCATATCTACCAAGAACTATGTTGCATGTGACTGTTTTCCAAATATTCTTTATATTGTAACAATTATGAGTGGATCCATTTCATTTAAAATGAAGTATGATTAGTAAAAGTCTTTTTTACACTAAAACAATTTACATAAAAGGACACATTTTATCTAGGACCAAACCATGTTTACATCAGAAAATAGACATAATTGTTACTTAAAAAGTCAAAAAAATTCTAATTTGAGAGTTATTTTGGATATTAAAATTTTCTAGGTTTTAAGGAATAGTCAGTAATTTTTAAGTAAGGCAAAAATATCCTGGCCACCAGACCTAGCCCTAAATCAATAGGGCTCTACCTAATTTGATTGAACTTCAGGTTGGGTTTATGTCCAAAGCCCATTCCATCTGCTATTTTAATATGAAAGGACATTTTTTTATACTAGGTAAAACAATTTCATTTCAATGGCCGGACGACGATTTGATTTCAATGGCTGAAGGATCTTATATTAGGGTTAGCAATGGCAGACATTATAAATTAATTAATCTAATGTGCCTTGTCTCCAGTCCAACAGCATTTGTGTCCTCACTGCTCTGTAGTTTAATATTTGTCTCCACTCTTCAGCCTCCTGATATATATAT
The DNA here is from genome assembly GCA_025629805.1 of Erythroxylum baracoense. Lineage (NCBI taxonomy): Eukaryota > Viridiplantae > Streptophyta > Magnoliopsida > Malpighiales > Erythroxylaceae > Erythroxylum > Erythroxylum baracoense. The sequence continues at coordinate 35,768,035 of JAOTAY010000005.1, forward strand.
ATATATATATTAGTTTTAACTTAAATTCACAGTGTAACTATAGCTAATACTAGTGAGTACGATTTGATCTCTTGAGGATTAGAATTACTAATGCTCACCATCTTTCTATTAACTAATACAAAATATATTGTTTATGATTAATCAAATTCAAAATTAAAATAATAAACTTAAATAAATCAACATAATTGTAACATCCCATGACCCCATGTTAAGGGTTAGAACCCTAGAATACTGTACATGAGAGATTATTGAGAAGTTAGAAAGTGTATTTCATGCTCATGTATAATGTAGCATACACATATATGTGAATATTAATTTTTGCACATTAAAATGATTGTACATGCATTCATTGACTTTTTTCGAGTATAATTGATTTATAACTGTGACTTTTTATATGAATTGTGGTTTATATATATTGAAAATTGAATTGAAGTATATAAGTATTGATTTAGGATTTTTGGTGAAATTTAGAAAATTACAAAAATTTTGAGTATTTTCGGGACTAGGAAATATGCCAAGTGGCAGAAAATTGATAAATGGAAATAAAATTAAGAGTCAAATGACAATGAAAATTTTTATAAATGACATTTGGATTTAATAATATATGTCATTGAAATTTGGAGACAATTAGAGTAGAAATTGGAGTTGAATGGACTAGTTACACGAGAGAACCTAGTTCAAATCAATAGAGATTGGACATAAGGTAGGTGATAAGTGTCACGTGAGAAACCATGTCTTTATCCCACGATTGTTTTAATTAATTGAAAGACCATTAAATTGTTTTGTTTCTTGCTTTCTCTTCTTCTCTTCGTGGTTTTCTCTTCTTCTTCCTCTCTTTCACGATTTTGACTCACCAATCTCCATTCACGTTGAACCTAACCTTGTTATCTTTCACTTGCTACTCTCATTTTGCTCTCTCTTTCATTCTCACTAAAGACCCAACCCTACCACCTTGAATGATGATCTATGTGGGTTGTATAGAGAGCTAGGGTTAAGTGAGATCTTGAAGAGCTTGAAGATTGTTGAAGTTAAATCAAGTAAGTTAATGCTTTAATCTTTATAGGTAGTGGTAGATTGAACTAATAGGATGGATGATTTGAGATTTGATGATTGATCATAAGTGCTTTAACGTGGGTGTAGTGTATTAATAAAGAGATCATGCTCTAAATTGTAGTGAGTTAATGTTATTTATGAATTGTTTGATAATTGAATCAATTATGATAATGAGTTATGAGATGTTTGATTATTAAAAAGGAAGTTTGAAATATGATGATGTGTGAATGAAGTGGTAAAAAGAGTTATGTATTAATTTGTGTTAAGATGATAACTCATAAGTTTAGAGCTAATAAGAATGAGTATTATGATGTCTTGAATTTAGATAAATTATAATGATATTTAGAAGTGAAATAAAGATGAGAATTGGAGTTAAATATATGCAAAAATTTGGAGTTGAAAATGTATAGGAATATGTTCTGTTGTTGGTGTTTATGATCAACCATAGTTTTGATTTGTATGAATATGAAATAGAGCTTAAATGGAGTTATGAATGAAGAGGACATGATGGTGTATTAAGCTAGAAACGTTGACTAAGTATAAGAGATGATAGAAGTAACTTGTATGAGTTGGAAGAAGTTGGAAAAGTTGGAGAAGTTGTAGGGATTCTTCTGCTAGAAGCATCCCACAATCGTGGGAATGCTTAACGAAGGCAGAAATTTTTCTGCCAACAAATCCCATGATCGTGGGAATGCTTAGTGGGGCAGAAACTTTTTGCCAACAAATCCCACGATCGTGGGAAATTGTGCATGATCATGGGAATTGGTTAAACATCAAACATACTTCTTTTATATGTAGGTTGAAACAAAAAATGGTTAGGTGCTTCCATATGAGGTATTTAGGCTTAAAAGAGATCTTGAATGAACCTAGTTGATTGGGAATGAAGTGATTAAAGTGTATTAGATATTAAAGAATGATTGAAAGGTGTTGTTAATTGATTATGAGATTTAAATTAAGGAAATATACCTGTGAATTTGTCATTGAACATGCATTATACAAGACATATATAAGCAGTCGCTCAATGTGCTCTTCTATATTATGCAATCACACATATTCATACATTATTAATTCGCACATTTACATAAATAATCAATCATAAGCACACACACACACACACACACACACACACACACACACATATATAGCGGTCTCTCAATGTGCTCTTCTATATTATGCAGTCACATATATTCATACATTACTAATTTGCACATTTACATAAATACTCAATCATAAGCACACACATGTATGAATATGTGTGATTGTATAATATAGAAGAGCACATTAAGCGACCGCTTCTAGACATTGTTGGGACTTTAAGACAATGAGCTATCGAGAGCAAGCTGTGAGTAACCTAAGATGGTCTCACTTCGATTAATTGATTATTTTATCTTTGTGTTGAATTATTATGTGATATGTATGCATTGATTCCGAACATTGAATGTCCGAGGCATTTGATGAATGAATACCGTATTTGAAAGTGCTCATTGTATGTGAATTTGATGAAATAAGTGATTCTCAACTTAAATGTTGAATACCGGACTAAGGTCCGATGATAAATGAGAATGATATTGTAAAAGTGAATATGAGTGTGATTGATTGAACACAATGATTGATTGAATACATGTGGTGCATACCATTACATGAATGCATGAAAAAGGCAGTTGTGACCAGAGTCGTCAGTGAAAAAGAACCTAAAGCTTAGAACGTGGTAAGAGCCTCAAGCTCAATATGTAAAATGAGCCCTGTATCTGCAACGGATAAGGGACAGTATTAATGAGCCTGGTATCCACAACGAATATGGGACAGTGAAAAAGGTACTCAGTCATAACAAAGAAATAAACAAATGTGAGTCTTATGAACATTTCATATACATGATATGTATGATTTGAATGATTGCAATGTATTATTGAATTGTGTTGAATGAGAAATGCAAAAATTGGGTACAAAGTATTTTGTGATGCTATATATTGATAAATGAAATAATGTGAATTTAGTGACTGCATGAATTTATGTGTTATATGATATGGGTGAACCATCCAGGATGGTTAACTCAAGAAATTCACAAAACTCACCCAAAATTGCAACGTTGACATTTCAGGTACGAGAGAGACAATATAGCTTTTAAGTCAATTTAGAAGAGAACTAGTACTGCTTTTGGAAAGAAGACATGGCTCAAAGGTCAGTCCGATGGGAAAAAAAGGATTTAGACAAACTTTTTGTATAATTCCTCATGTATGTAGCATGTTTTATAGACAGAGCTGTAGACTCTGATAAGTTGATGATATTGTACATATATGGATGATGTTGTAACGCTACAATGTACATATTGTTTATGAAATGAAATGAGCAATTTGGGTTTTTAGTCATTGTGATTATTATGTTTTAAATTATGATGCCATGAGTTAAGTGAAAGTCATGTAGTTAGCGCACCGCTTTTGTCAAGCATGTGCTTGAATGTCTGACGAGCGTCTGGGCAAATGTCTGATGGGAGCGAGGTGCCACAATTGAGTGCTATCAGAGCATGGTTGGCATCTATAGGGACATATAGTAATGTTAAGCATGGAATATTGTGAGAAATACGAATAGTAATTAAAGTTATTATCTATTATAGGTCATCTGCCATAGATGATCAAGTGGGAAGATAAGCTGACAAAAACGCCTTAGAGTCAGAAGGAGCTAGTAGGAAGTCATCTGTGTTGCAACTGAAGAGAATGCCTCTAAGAATTCACGAGAGAAGGGAAAGGAGGTACGATAAACTGCAAAAGTAGGGGACTATGGACTTCTACAGAAGTACAGACCTTGCAGAGGCTGAGGGATGGCTAGAAAGAATAGAGAGAGTCTTTGATCAGATGAACTATAAGCTGGACGAGAAGTTAGACTATGTAGTTTCCCTACTGCAAAGCCCAGCATATCAATGGTGGAAAATTGTTTCAGGCAGTACCACCAGGCCTTGTAGCTTGAGGTGGGAAGGCTTTTTGAGAGTCTTCAAGGAGAACCATATGCCCAAAATCTACCTGGATAGAAAGATGAAGGAATTTTTGGATTTGAAGCAGGGAAATTTATTGGTAGATGAGTATGAGATTAAGTTTAATGAACTGATGGGCTATGCTACTGCCTTGATTCCTACTGAGGAAGATAAGTGTAGGAGATTAGAAGACTGGCTAAACATGGAGATTCGAACGAGGTTAGCCATTTCAAATATTGGTAGTTTTACAAAATTACGAGTAGCCTCGATCTAAATTAAGCAATTGTTAAAGGATGGTCAATTAGAATATGGATCAGAGTCTAGGCTGAAGAGACCTAGTAAGTCTTAGGGTGGTTCTGGTAAGAGGTTTAGCAAGCATCATAATAGACTTTTTAGACTACCGACTAGATCAAGACAGTCGGGGTCTAAACAGAGAGGTAGCTTTGTGCAGACTGGCAGTGGAAGAGGTGCAGTATCGAGGCAGTTACCTGATTGTGAACACTGTGGGAAGAAGCACAGTGGTGAATGCTGGAAGCTGACAGGAGCTTGCCTTCGACGCGGCTCATTTGAGCATCAGATCAGAGATTGTTCTGTTGTGTTTGGAACGCAGTCTGGTAGGAGAAGAGGAGTAACTGAAACTACTATCCAGTAGAGTCGAGCTAGTGGGTCTGGACAGAGAGGTCGTGGCAGAGGCAGAATGAGCTCTGGGAGTCACATTGTCAGGACTGAGGTGCAGAGCAACCAACCGCAATCTCATGCCAAATTATATACAATGACCAGACAGGAGACTCAGAATTCTCCAGATGTTGTTGTAAGTATGTTGGTTATTTTTTATTATAAAGATTTTGCATTGCTAGATGCTGGATCTACGCATTCCTTTATCGCATCGCATATGGCATCTAGGTTGCATTATGATAGAGAAATGTTAAAACATAGATTAGAGGTGAGTACACCATTAGGTAGTACCATCGTGATTGGAAAAGTCTGCAAAAGATGTTTAATTTGGGTTGATCAAGAAGAATTAGAGGAAGACTTGATTATATTACAGTTAAGGGAGATAGATATTATACTAGGCATGGATTGGCTCACTGCTTATAGGGCCATTATGAACTGCTATACTAAGGAGATAATATTATAATCTCCTAATCAGCCGAGAGCAGTATTCAGAGATATTAGTCAAGTAGTGCCAGCCAGGCTGATCTCATTTGTGAGTGCCTTGAGCTTGAATCTAGAGCAGAATGAGGCACTAATATCCACACTGAAGCTGAGGTCGATGTTGCATAACAGAATCAGAAAGGTACAGAGTAAGGATCCTAAAATGGTGAAACTTATAGAAAAATTAAAAATGAATCCACATTATGAGTTTGAGTTGAGGGGTGAAACATTATGGTTAAAACAAAGGTTGTGTGTGCCTGACATTGACAATCTGAGGAGAGAAATTCTAGAGGAGGCACATGTAGCAGCTTATGTTATGCATCTTGGTACTACCAGGATGTATAATACACTAAAGCAGCATTTCTGGTGGATGGGAATGAAGAAACAAATAGTTGACTATGTAACTAAGTGTTTAACATGCCAGCAAATTAAGGCTAAACATTAGGCTCCAGTTGGGAAGCTTCATTCGTTACTTATTTCGAAGGGAAAATAGGAACGAATTACCATGTGTTTTATAATGGGATTGCCAAAGACTATGAGGAAACACGACATCATATGGGTCGTGGTGTACTGATTGACTAAGTTGGCCCATTTCTTACCAGTGAGAGAGAATAACTCACTAGACCAGTTAGCTTAGAGGTATGTAGAGGAGGCAGTTAGATTGTATGGGGTTCCAGTGTCCATTATATCAGACAGGGATCCCAGATTTACTTCGAGGTTCTGGGAAAGTTTGCAGTTAGTTATGACTACAAAGTTAAACTTTAGTACTGCATTTCATCCTCAAACGGATGGATAGAGTGAGAGGATAATCAAGACTGATGAGGATATGCTCAAAGCATGTATATTAGAGTTTCAAGGAGCATGGGATCAGTATATAATCTGGATTGAGTGTGCATATAACAACCACTATCACAGTAGTATCAGAATGGCACCATATGAGGCATTGTATGGCAGAAAATATCGATCGCCTCTGTATTGGGACGAAGAAGGCTTGAGAATGGTAGAAGGCCCAGAATTGATAAAAGATACAGTGGATAAGGTGAAACTGATCTTAAGATGAATTAAAGCAGCTTAAGATAGACAGGAAAGCTATGTGGATCAGCACTGAAGGGATATGGAATACAATGTAGGAGACAAAGTATTTCTGAGAGTCTCGCCTTGGGGAGGAGTGTTAAGATTTGGTAAGAAGGGTAAGTTGAGCCCTAGGTATATTGGTCTTTATGAGATCATTGAGAGGATAGGATCACTGGCTTACAAATTAGCCTTACTAAGTGAGATGTCTCAGATACGTAATGTATTCCATGTGAGCATGCTCAGGGGATATCAGTCTGACCCGATGCATATGTTATCGACTCAGGAGATCAAAATAGCAAGTAATATGAGTTATGTAGAGAAGCCGATCAAGATAGTGGGATATCAAAGAAAATAATTGACAAACCAAGTAATTCTGTTGGTGAAAGTCCTATGGAATAATCACTCGAGTGAGGAAGCGATATGAGAAATGGAGGAGCATATGAGGAGACAATTTCCCCACCTGTTCGATGAATAAGGTAAGAATTTCGAGGATGAAATTTCTTAAAGAGGGGAGATTTGTAACATCTCGTTACCCCATGTTAAGGGTTAGAACCCTAGAATACTATACATGAGAGATTATTGAGAAGTTAGAAAGTGCATTTCATGCTCATGCATGATATAGCATACATACACATGTGAATATTAATTTTTTCACATTAAAATGATTATACATGCATTCATTGACATTTTCCAGGTATAATTGATTTATAAATGTGACTTTTGATATGAATTGTTGTTTATATGTATTGAAAATTGAATTGTTGTATATAAGTATTGATTTAGGATTTTGGTGAAATTTAGAAATTTACTGAAATTTTAAGTATTTTTGGGACTAGGAAATATGCCAAGTGACAGGAAAATTGATAAATGGAAATAGAATTAAGAGTCAAATGATAGTGGAAATTTTTATAAATGATATTTGGATTTAATCACATATGTCATTGAAATTTGGAGACAATTGAAGTAGAAATTGGAGTTGAATGGACTAGTTAAATGAGAGAACCTAATTCAAATCAATAGAGATTGGACATGTGGCAAGTGACAAGTGTCACTTGCTAAACCATGTCTTTATCCCACAATTGTTTTAATTACTTGGAAGACCATTAAATTGTTTTGTTTCTTACTTTCTCTTCTTCTCTTCGTGGCTTTCTCTTCTTCTTCCCCTCTTTCACGATTTTTACTCACCAATCTCCATTCATGTTAAACCTAACCTTCTCATCTTTCACTTACTACTCTCATCTTGCTCTCTCTTTCATTGTCACTAAAGACCCAACCCTACCACCTTGAATGATGATCTACGTGGGTTGTATGGAGAGCCAGGGTTAAGTGAGATCTTGAAAAGTTTGAAGATTGTTGAAGTTAAATCAAGTAAGTTAATGTTTATATCTTTGTGGGTAATGGTAGATGAAACTAATAGGATTGATGATTTGAGATTTGATGATTGATCATGAGTTTTTATATATGTGCTTTAACGTGGGTGTAGTGTATTAATAAAGATATCATGCTCTAAATTGTAGTGAGTTAATGTTATTCATGAATTGTTATATAATTGAATCAATTATGATAATGAGTTATGAGATGTTTGATTATGAAAAAGGAAGTTTGAAAAATGATGATGTGTGAATGAAGTGGTAAAAAGAGTTATGTATTACTTTGTGTTAAGATGATAATTCATGAGTTTAGAGCTAATAAGAATGAGTATTATGATGTCTTGAATTGAGATAAATTATAATGATATTTAGAAGTGAAATAAAGATGAGAATTAGAGTTGAATATATGCAGAAATTTGGAGTTGAAAGTATATAGGAATATGTTCTGTTTTTGGTGTTTATAATCAATCATTGTTTTGATTTGTGTGAGTATGAAATATAGCTGAAATGGAGTTATGAATGAAGAGGAAATGGTGGTGTATGAAGCTAGAAATGATGACTAAGTATAAGAGATGATAGAAGTAACTTGTATGAGTTGGAAAAAGTTGGAAAAGTTGGAGAAGTTGCAAGGATTCTTCTGCTGGAAGCATCCCATGATCGTGGGAATGCCTAAAAAAGGCAAAAACTTTCTGCCAAAAAATCCCACAATTATTTGAAATTGTCCATGATTGTGGGAATTGGTTAAACATTAAACATACTTCTTTTATGTGTAGGTTGAAACAACAAATAGTTAGGTGCTTCCATATAAGGTATTTAGGCTTTAATGAGATCTTGAATGAACAAAGTTGATTGAGAATCAAGTGATTAAAGTTTATTAGATATTAAAGAATGATTGGAAGGTGTTGTTAATTGATTATAAGATGTGAATTAAGGAAATATACCTAGTAATTTGTCATTGAACATGCATTATACATGATGTGTGTAATTGCATAATATAGAAGAGCACATTAAGCAACCGCTTCTAAACATTACTGGGACTTCAAGGCAATAAGTTAATGGGAGCAAACTGTGAGTAACCTACGGTGGTCTCACTTTGGTTAATTTTTTGTTTTATCTATTGAATTATTATGTGATATGTATGCATTGATTTTGGATATTTAATATCCGAGGCGTTTGATGCATGAATACCGTATTTGAAAGTGCTCATTGTATGTGAATTTAAAGAAATAAGTGACTCAACTTAAATGTTGAATATCAGACCAAGGTCTGATGATAAATGAGAATGATATCGTGAAAGTGAATATGAGTGTGATTGATTGAACACAATGATTGATTGAATACATGTGGCGCATAACATTATATGAATGCATGAAAGATAAAGGCATTGTGACTAGAGCCGCTAATGAAAAAGAGCTTAAAGCTCAGAACGTGATAAGAGCCTCAAGCTCAATGTGTAAAATGAGCCCTGTATCCCTAACAGATAAGGAATAGTATTAATGAGCGCGGTATCCACAATGGATACAGGACAATGAAAAAGGCACTTGGTCACAATAAAGAAATAAACGAATGTGAGTCTCATGAACATTGCATATACATGATTTGTATGATTTGAATGATTTCAATGTATTATTGAATTATGTTGAATGAGAAATGCAAAAATTAGGTGCAAAGTGTTTTGTTATGCTATATATTGAAAAATGAAATAATGTGAATTTTTTGACTGTATGAATTGATGTATTATGTGATATGGGTGAACCATCAAGGATGGTTAACTCACAGAGTTTGCAAAACTCAGCTAAAATTGCAACGTTGACATTTCAGGTACAAGAGAGACGATATAGCTTCTAAGTCAATTTAGAAGAGAACTAGTACTGCTTTTGGAAAGAAAACATGGCTCAAAGGTCGATCAGCTGGGACTAAAGGATTTAGACAAACTTTATAATTCCTCATATATGTAACATGATTTATAGACAGAGTTATAGACTCTTATAGGTTGATGATATTGTATATATATGGATGATGTTGTAACGCTACAATGTACATATTGTTTATGAAATGAAATGAGCAATTTGGGTTTTTATTCATTGTGATTATTACGTTTTAAATTATGATGCCATGAGTTAAGTGAAAGTGATGTAGTTGGAGCACTGCTTCCGTAAGGCATGTGCTAAAACGTCTGACGGGCGTCCGGGAAAATGTCTGATGGGAACAGGGTGCCACGACAATTTTCTAACTATAAAAAATATTAAACTAAAAAAATTGAAGAAAATAGTGGTACCTAGTCTTCAAATCCCCCTAAGACATCTCATGAAATCATGATTTCATTACTCAATTTAATCTATAGTTTATTGGACTGTGAAAATTTCTCAATTATGCTAACATCTTTCTCAAAACTTTTAACTTATAATCCTTAGTTAATTAACTGAAATCTCTTTTTAGTTAAAGCCCATAAGATTGCTTTAACTGATTTGAGAATTCCTTTATTAGATTTAATTGTAATCTAGAAGACTTATATCGACCTATCTCTATGTTTGTATATAACTCCTTTTATTATAGCAAATTTATTTATACAAAAGGATTTCTTAATCTCAATAGCATGAAATCATTCATAAATCAACATGCTAACAATATTAATTCAAGAATAATAAACAACACATAATTAAATCTCAATAAAACCAAATAATGAATAAAATTAAAATAAAATCACTATAAGGTCTATCCTAGGGTTCATCTAATCCAAGGACCAACAAAGGTTTGGTTCGTAATCATATAAGATATAATATCAAAACTAAATGAAAACCAAAAAACTAAAAGAGATAGGACAAAATCCTTTTGGATCTTTATGAAATTCACTTTAGATTGATGGTAGCCTATTTCAAATATGTTCCCTTTCTTGTTCTTCATCCTAGGCCATCAATTTATGTTTTCCTTAACCTCTCTCAAGCCTCTCTTTTCCACTTAGTTCGTTCTTTTATACCTCAAAAATTAGGAATTTTAGAGTGGACATGATCCCCCACATGACTGTATGTGTGATCATGCCCCATAAATCCTATACAGTCTAGGACACAACTATGTCCACTCTACATGGTCATATCACTCAAAGACAGCTTAAGTCCTTTAATTTTTTATCTTGATTCTGTTCGAAATCTGTTTCTTTCGGCCTCTAAAGTCAATTAAGACCTAAAAATATAATAAGAATGAATTGAGTACCAAAAACAATAAAAAAATCTCGAATAAATAAACAAAATGCATTAAACATAGGATTAGAGATATAATCTATTAAGAATTTATCAAACTTCTCATCACTTAAGAATTTGCTTGTCCTCAAGCAAATCAATTTCATTGCTCTTAATAAGAAACAACTCTTGTAAAACATTAAATAGATTGAAGATATCCATCAAGATTCTCCATTATTCATTCAATTGCAAAGTCTATTAAATTGTTAAGAACTTAGTTATTTCCATATAATTATAACCCAATCCAATTCGATCCATAATTCTTCAAATTTCAACACAATTCACAACTTTCCATTTAATGCATAGAGTGAACATATATAAGAAAAATGCTAAAACCTTTAATCACTTTTATACCCTTTATTAAAAACAAAACATTAAATTTAAACAATATAAGAGAATTTTGAAACTGGTTTGAAAAGTCACCTAGCCTTTTGAAGCAAGAGTAAACACCTTGTCAAAAATACCCTCAATTACTTAACTAGGTCACTATCTCAAATGGCTACTACAACACTTTTTAATTTTGATCTTGTTATTAGTACAAAGCCAACATAGTGAAATTATTTATATTTATTTATCCATAGAATACTTTTTCTTCTTTTTTTTCCTTTTCTATATATGGGATAATGAAAATGCTCAAAAATAATTTACCCTTTAAATCAATGTTTGTAAAAACTATACGTAAAGTATCATAATGCAAATTAAGTATTCATTCTAAAAATTAATGAACTAAATTGAAATCAACTGAATCATCAAAATTCATAACTATTTTCTTGAATAAATCAAATCATAATCACAACCAAACTTTTAATGAATCATCTTGATCAACATCCTCGTAAAAAAATTTCTTGAATTATTTATTTTAAGCTAACTATAATAACATTGACAAGCTTGATTGTTAAGTCCCTCCTCCGCACTTAAGTTGAACATTTTTCTCAATGTACAAAACATGCAAAAATAATGAAAATATGAAAAATAAAGGAAGGGGTGAGGATAATTGGTACTCCCTTAATCGAAAAGATTTCCATCCTTGTCCAATGTCATCAGCATCCATCCAGTGCTAGTGAAATCTTCTTTACTCTAACATGAGGGTAATGTAGCCTTCATAAACTATGGGACTCTATCAAATATCAAGTAACAACATTAGGGCCATCAAATTAAGGTTATGAAAATAACTAATCTACTTATGAAAATCCTACAAACTACTCAATCAAAACAAATCACTTAATTATTGGGTTGCCTCCTAATTAGCGTTTTTAATGAGTATTTTAGTTAGATTTCTTAACGAGTCCTTCTTCATCCTAGATCTATAATTAAAGGATTGCTCAATTTCCTTACATTAGGGTTCAATAGCCTATAAATAGGCCACTTGCTACAAGATAATAAGGAGATAAGTTATCATACTAATAAAACCAAGTAAATATACAAATGCCCTTTCTAGTAACAAACTGTCAATATAACAAGAAATAATAAAACCCCCTAAATCTTCGATTGACTTTGGCGATTTGTTTTTTGGGAAATAAGAGCCTCTCTACTTAAGATGACTACTGATAATTCCTCGATAGCCTCTTTTTTTAGGTTCTCCTTTTCATCTTCCTTTGTACTTTTCCTTCTATTCTTGAACAACATTTTCTTCCATGTCTTCAACCTTTAACTCCTTTTCACTCTATAATTTTATTATGTTCACATATTCCATCAAAGTTGGCTCAATGTCTCTAGATAAAATATATGGCTCTTTAGTTTTATAGAGGTTAGCCTCGATTGACACAATGAATTTCATAAGAGGATCTTTAAGACATTGATACTCCTCATCTTGTGTTATTGTATAAATCTAGATGAAGTGTGAATGTTTCAATCAAAGTCATAATAACCACTCCACTATAGATTGTAAGGATTCCATATAAGATATCTTGAGGCAATTTCTCCTTTATAATTGGATTCTTTCATATATAGTTTGGTGCCTAACATTTATAATTAAAGTGGTTACCACCAAAAATATCATAACTTACTATAGATATCAATTATGTTTTTGTATATATTTCCCTATGCCTCTTGTTCCCAGTTCCCAAAGCCGTCATAAGTGATGGAATACCATAACTCTCATAAGAATATTGTCCTCTCCATCCTTCCATTGTGTTTGGTAATAGTAACGATGAATAATTAAATCTTGCAAATAAGCCACACAAACATGATTAAGAAAGGGAGTTGTAAGGATAAATAAATAAATATAAAAAGAAAATAAAAAACTATAAAAAATGACTAGAATAATAAAAATAAGGTTTTCCTATTATTACAATTCATACCAAAGGATTTCTCAATCTTAATTGCATGAAATCATACATGAATCAACATACTAGCAATGTCAATTCAAGAATAATTCAGAACATATAATTTAATCTCAATAAAACTAAAGAATGAATTAAATTTAAAAAAATCACTACAAGGTTTTGACCGGCGCGTCGTAATGCTAGTCAAAATAAAATAACTAGACTACGTAGTAATGAGTGTAGGTCAATCCTACAGAGAGTGTTTGGTTAGCTTATGAAATGAAATTAATCGGTGTTTAGGAAAAATAGGGGGAGGTTGGATTTTGGAATAAGAAAATAAAATGAAACTAACTAATAAAAAAAATTAAAGAAAGTACATGAAAAATGTTAAAATTGGGGAATTCAGTAGGGATCTGGTTCTGTGGTTCAATCTCGGCCTACACCCTAATTAAGCATATTTCATTGATTTGTTGTTCTCAAATCTCTCCTAAAAACTATTAATTGTGGGTTAATAATTAACTCAAGTTTTCCCTTAGGTTTTGTTTAATCATGATACGATCTTTAATTAAACCTAATCATTGAATAACCTAGGATACGATCTCTAAATTTAATTAAGCAGCAACCTTACGAATTAGAAAAACTGATTAATCAAGGCAACAACTACATACGATGTATCATTTAACCTAGGTCATGTTATCCCTAATGATTACGAATCATTAGTTACTACACATGAATTTCCACGTAACAATTACAGATTATATCGAATTTTTAGCAATGAGTATGTAATTAAACAATTCAATGAACACATTAAAATCATTCTTTCACAATACCTAATGGGTTCATACACAAATAATCAAACAATAACAAAAATCCGATTGTTCATACACAAAACCCAATCAATTAACATAGGATAACGTAATCAATTCTTGATGAGAGAAAGAAACAACACAAATAAGAAAATACACTTAACTTGGGTCATCGGCGTCGATGTCACCTCTAAACTGGCGTCAGGACGTTTAGCCCTCTATGAGTTTCTCCTAGAAAAATGCTTCAACTCCTATTAATATCCCTACTGAATCTCCCTTCGTTTCTTCTTCACTGCCCAATCTTCTTATTTCTTTCACTATTCATTAAAGTGATAAATAAAGATGGTGGTTTTTAGTCCTCCTTTACTATTCATTCACTTCTCTTCTCTCACGCCTATGTTTGCCTATCGCCACTCCTCTCTTTGTTCTCTTCTATCGCCTCCTTCTTTTCACTGTACCTGATGGGACAATTAAAGTTAGATGGCCCCATCACTGTTCACGCCTTTAACCCTCTATTTAACTCACATTTCTTTGCATTATATCTTGCCCAAATGTCTGCGTTTTATACCCATAAAATGCAGACGTTGAACATGCAAACAACAACGTTTGCATTTCAACTTGTATGAAACACAAACTTGGCTTGCGTTTACTACTTCACGTCATACATACAAGGGCTATCGTTTTGGTTTTGGGCTATCCCTCCATGAGCACGTCATTTTACTGGCTGGTGCATGAAACATAAAATGTAAACATTGTTCACTTATCCACCTATTGCTGCAACGTCATTTTGTCCTTCAACTTCCAGACGCTACATGCGTTTTCTTATTTTGTTATTTCTTCATTTTTCCAACAAACACTTTTAATTCTTCTGCTTTGTATTTTGATTGTTCTTGTCTTCTTCTTGTCTTTTAATTTTCTTCTTCTTGTTCCATGAAGACAAATGAATATTGATCTTTGGAAAATGTCCAAAATGTAGTGCTTTCGACTCACTTTAATTTCTTTGCTTCCAAATTTTACCTAAAATCATATAAGAATTAAATTTGGTATCTTAAGCATTTTCATATCATTAATTGCTAAGTGTAAATGATTAAATGTATTAACAATTAAACACATATCAATTTCCCCCACATTTAGCTTTTGGCTGTCCTCTGGCAAAACATCCAAATTAAGTTCAAAGACCAAAAACATTTACTTAATTCCCATACTTTTCCAAGACTATATAATCATAACCAAAGATGAATGACTTTCAAAAATCATAGCAAGAATTCAAGTTCAATGCTTCTACTTATGATCAATCAACAAACATCATCTTCAGAAATTGAGCAATCTAATGGTAGACTCAAAAAATGTGTTTAACTAAAATATATCTACGGGTACACTCAACACTATTCATGATCATGACAATCTATAACTTTGCATATCATTTCATTTCTCCGCCACTATAATTCACATGCAAAATCATGAATCAAAGGACTTTTCAAGGTTATAATATGGGTAAAGGTGAGATGAGATGTGTTTGGGTCAACTAGCATGAAAGCCAGCAAAGCTAGTGAAACAAAAGTAACACTTAAAAACTGGGTACCGTCGGTTGTGACGAATGCAACATTTATATTTCACAACCCCATTCAACTCTCACACACTAACCACATGAAGAATATACCAATCCGAAGGAATCACTCATACAATTTATGCTAACAATATATTGAAACCGCAAGAGTGAACCTTCCAAGCCAACATCTACCTCATGTTCAACATACTCAAATAACACATTCATTACAACTCTAGGAAGATGCATTAGTTGTGAATAACTTTGCAAACTCATATGCACTTCTTCTTTGATAAATTTATTTAAACAAGAAATTTTTCATTTTTTCTTCGTCCTTTCTTTTTCATTTTTGTTTCTTTTCTTTTCTCTTATTTTTTCTTTTTTTCCCTCTTTTCTTTCTTTCTTTCTTTCTTTTCCCTTTTTTAAACATTAAAAGAAACTACACTACATGGGAATTTCGATGATAAGACATAACAAAACATCCCAACATTAACCAACCCTCGCATATGTACACCCCCACACTTAGAATTTTATACATCCATAAACTCAACAATCACAAATGTTCCACTAGCTTTATGGCTTGTGTAGGACATTTGGTTAAGTATAAAGCATGTAGTGTGGTTGATACAAAAAGAAAGGCTAATAAGGCTCAAAGTGGGCTTATCAAAAAGGAAAAATCATATAATGGGTAGGCTATTTGGTTAATGTAGTTCAAAAAAGTAAATAAAGCCTTATCATATCCATGTTAATTCATATAATAAAAATATAGTCTCGAATAGAAATTCAAGGAAAAATTAAGATGTAGATGTCATGAAGGTCACACATTATCAAAAGGCAATGAGACTAATATGGATGTTTCAGTCTAATAAGGCTCAAAGTCTTATCGACGTTGTCTACTACTAGTCACTATTCTTCTAAAAATAATGTACATTAACCAATCACAAGAGCAAAAGTACATGCCAAAGTTGCTATGAAATTCTCTAGTCCATTCACTGTCTACTCATAATTAAATAATCCTAGAAGCAATAAAAAACTAGCAAATGTTTTTCTTGTTTATTTTATTCATTCTCTCATTTTGATTGAAAACTTAAAATAAGCAAGAAACAAACCAACAAAGAACACACATGTATATAAAAATAAATGCGAAAATGTAAAGACAAGAAATTTACTTCCTTTGGATTGCCTCCCAAGAAGCATCTTTGTTTAGGGTCGCTAGCTCGACTCTTTCTTCTCCTCACGTGATCAAATTATGATCTTCTGATGGCATATGCGGTTTCTTCAACATGAGGTTCTTCAGGATAGGGTCTTGGTTGATAATCGTTCTGTAACACCCCATTACCCTAGGATACGTACCGGAACGCCCGTAGGTCATTCCGACACATAACCTAAGACAACGAAGCGTTACGTGTAATTACTATCAAACTCCACATGGCATCACATACAGTAAAAATATATGAATCAGTAAATGTAATTC
>JAOTAY010000005.1:35825939-35843260 GCA_025629805.1 Erythroxylum baracoense
TTATTTAAATGTATGTGATGCCATGTGGAGTTCTATAGTGATTGCACGTAGCACTCCCTTATCTTAGGATATGTGTCAGAATGACCTACGGGCGTCCCGATGCGTACCCTAGGATAATGGGGTGTTACATTACCTCTAAAAGAAAGCTCCTTACTGGTCCAATTACCCAATCTTTTTTTTGTATTTTTTCCACTAAAGACAAACATTCCTTGAATTGCCACCTCTTTGTCACCAATGGTAGCCCCAAGTACATTAGAGGAAGGGGTTTAGTGCTCATAACAGTCAAAGGTCTTAATCTCTGCATCAGTAGCATTGCGCTAGAGGTAATGATGATGTGACTTTTGTTATAGCTTATGTCTAGTCCATATAGGTCTTTAAACTTCCTTAAGAACTTCATCAACACTTATATATATTTTGGTTTTTCCTTGAAGAACATTAATAAGTCATTTATAAAACATAAACTAGTTAGTTTATTCCTCTTACACTTATTGTGATATTTGAATGGCCACTCCTGATGATGTTATGCTCCAATAACAGAGTAAAAGCTTCCATATAGAGCATAAATAAATAAGGAGAAAGAGAATCTCCTTGTTTTATATCCTTTGCCCTTTTAAAAATCTTAGATGAGACCCTATTTACCAACACACTATAGGATGTAGAGGAAATGCAAGCTTTCACCTAATTTCTGAATGTAAGAAGGAAACCATAAACCTCAAACAAAATTGAGGATAAAATCACAACTTATGATATCAAAAGCTATGATGAATTCCACTTTGCTAGCAAGTTTTTTAGAGGAAATTTTCCTAGAATAACCTTTCAAAAGCTCCTGAGCAATAAGGACATTATCATTAATTTGACTACCTTAGAGAAAGGCATTTTGGTTGTCACTTATAATAAATTGGAGCGCCACTCTCAATCTATTAGAAAAGTTTTTAGTAATGATTTTTTATATGAAATTACAATAAGGAATTGGTCTATAGTGTCCAAAGGATGAAGTAAAGCATAGAAAAGTTTTATTGATCTTTTTAAGTAGACTTCCACTATTGAAAAATTCTTTTACCTTTTGCTTCACCATAAAACCCATATATTACTAAGCTTTGTGAAAGAAATAGACACTTAGTCTATTTGGCTTTGGAGCCTGTTTCCCATTTATTTGAAATACATCCTTTTTTTATTTTATGATAATTAACTTATTTCATTAGTAAAAGGCTACCCTTATTCCCAATTTGTGTATCAATTAAGTCTTTGAGTTGTTGTATTGAAGAGTAACTAAAAAAGCAACAACCAATAGTGTTTTTGAAAATAGAGACAACTTCATCTAGTAACTCCTCTTGACTAATAACTAATGGTCCATTTTGAGAGGCAATAGAGCAAATATTACTAGAATTCTTTCTAACTTGTATTGAGCTAAAGAATAATTTAGTGTACCTATCTCCATCCTTCAACCAATTGTTTTTAGACCTTTTCTTGAGGAGAGATGCATGATCTTCAAATTTGCTTATGTAGCTTTTTAAAGAAGTCGTCTAATCCAATTAGAGCATCTTGCCACTTGAATTGTTTTAGAGATTATTATGGATCATTATAAGCTTGTCCTTTGCATTTAAGGTTGCCTACTTAGTGTTAGGGCCTTTATTAGCATTCAATCTCTTGAATTCATTCTTGATGTCATTCAAGTTTTGGATACATACAAAATATCTTGGAACCTTGTATAAAGGTTGACATCCTTTTAGATATTACCTCCTAAAAGGAGCACCTCTACAAGACCTTTGTTTTTATAAAGCTTGTGAGCTTATGAAGAGACGATTGGAAAAGGAGGACAGGACCCAAGTAGAATTTAACCAGAGATGATTTTCCTATAGATGCACCAGCCTTGAGCAACTCAATCTCGGGTACAATAATGACTATACCATCTTGCTCTTTTTATGGGAAGAAGTAAAGAGAGTGATAATTAGGGTCACCAAATTCTTACTTCTAGCTTCTTTTTGTGTTAATGATGAAGGTTAGAGGCTCTTTCACAGAGCAAGAAAGGGAGCTACTAGGAGCATGAGGCAAGATAGATGAATAAAAGGGTAAGGAAGGGAACTCATTAGAAATAGGGACAAGGGCTAGGAAACTTTTGAAAGGAGACATACTTAAACGAGAAAAATGTAACTTTAGGCAAGAAAAAGTTTGAAAGTCAGTTATCTTAAATAGTAAATACTGACATACGCAGGAACCAAAGGTATATAGAGACAAAAGACATTTTGATACTAAGGAGTGGTAGACAGAGAAGGAGAAAAGGAACTCAATGCTTTATGACTTGAAATGAACTTAAATGAAAAAGGAGGTTACAAGTGGTGAAGCCAATGGAGTGGAAAGGATAAGAGATAAATAAGGGAGGGTTTATATAGCATGCACAATAAAAAAAGAGAGCACAAATGAAAAGATTACAAACCAAATGATTTTCGAAGGCATGTTGGAAGGAAGCAGTAAGAAGACAAAGAAGATAGTACGAAACAACATAGTGAGACAAGTAGAAGGACGTTAGGGAGGAAGATTTCAAATTCTAATAAAGTTATTTTTAAAGGTGCAAATTATTTTATTTTATAAATGTTAGAGAGTAAATTGATATTAGAGATAATTTTAGGGATTATCTTAGGCCATATACAAATTTTTAGGGGGAATTATACCTTTTGCTTTAAAATATCGACAATTTTTTTAAAAAAGTATAACAATCACATCATCATCTATGTGACTATAATTATATAAATGCATTCCATGTATCATAGGTTAACAATGTCATGACAGAGATTTGAGATAATCTTAATAAAATTAGGTTTGAGGGTACAGATCACGCCATTTTGTAAACGTTATGGTAGTTCAAGTAAAATTTTAGAGAATGAATTACATCTTTTGACTATTATTAACTGTATTATGGGTCATTTCATCCATTCAATTGTTCAAGCCAACCTTTTGCACTAGTAATCATTAACAAAATATGTATTTTAACCTGAGTGATGTATTCTTAATATATTGTAGTATATCATTAATTTAGGTGTTGTATAATGGTGAGTAAAGAAGATTGCCAAATAACGTTTAAAGAACATTACACTATTCTATTGTAGTTGATTATTGGTCTTATAACAATCTATTAAGAAATTATAATTTTTAATCAATTTCTATTATTTTTATGAGGTAAGTCTCTAATCTTATTATTTATACATATTTCAAAATTAAAGAATGTTGTATTGGTTTATTGAACTATCTTAATATTATCAATTTAAAGTTATTATTTGTTGTCCAAATTCCAATACCTTCTTTATATAATTTCTGTGCTTCTCACTTTGACAATCCTAAACCTTCACTATCCCATTTTGAAATAAAATGAAGTTTTTGAGACCCAATAAGGATTTTTAGACCTAAAACTTTGTTATACCCTTTAAACCTAGGTAACAACAAAAATTTATTCACTTTAACATTAAGAATATAAAAACTTACAACTGCTTCTATAAGTGCACATCCAATAATGGCTAACAATTTCTTTACACTTTTTTACATCATCAATTTGCTTACATGGAGCGGTGGTACAATTCATAGCTGACTCTAACCCCAGCTTCAGCTCTCACTCTGATTTAGAGTATGAGAACTTATATGGATTGTGATTACACTTTCCAATTTTGGTAGTTTCGCAGTTTTAACTACACCACATAAACTATAGGGGTATATCCTTTTCTTTATCTATTGTAGGTCATAGCTATATTTTTTGGTTTATGCTCTATAGTCAATTAATTGGTTATAGCTTTGTGAAAAAATAATTTAAAGACATTATTTATCTTGTATATATTTAGATGTATATGATAAAGTTTATGAGATAATTATACATTGCAAATGAAATTATAATGAGATTATAATTATGGGATTCGTATTACACTTATGTATTATACCTAAATTGTTCCTAGTCATTGGCTTATTAAAACAGAACATTAATAGAATATAAAAAGACTAGCGTATGTTGATCTCTTAGACTAAGTATGGAGATACTTAAACAATTGTGAGTTCTTATTAAATAACAAGTTTAATGAACTAACCCAATATGAGAAATCCATTTGGAACATTACTTATATGTCTATGGAAATTATCATTGTGACGATTGTATAATTGGTCCTTTAACTTGAGGTCTCCAAAGTTATATTTCATAGGAATTGCTATATTTTGATACTACTTATGACCTATTCTAATCATAGGTAGTTCAATTAGTAGTCATTGAATGTTACATAGACTATATGGAGCCCAAAATAATTAGGAGAATGTTCTATTATTTTTTATTAGTATTGATTTAGTTAATCCTTGGCTAAGGTGGAATGATGTTTTGTAAATAGTTTACAAATGTCATTAATTAAATCAATAGCTAATGGTGGAGAACTAATATGATTGGACTTAAAATAGAATGGACATTAGTTCCATGCTCTATGTCTAATCGGAATATTGTATGATAAAGTTATTGAATTATACAAAAAAATATGCACATAAAGTTTGGTCAAAACTATGTTGACATTCTTAAATGTTTGGGGTGATCATGATGTGTTACTAGATGTCAATCTTGATCTATTAATAGAAATTTTTTAATTATAGAATTAAAGATAAGTTAAAGGAGTTTAATTTATCTAATCCTAAATATGATTTAGGGTTATAATTTGTATTCATTGCAAACATATTTAGGAACTTGATAGGTCTCACATAAAGAACTTGTTGAAGAGAGTCAAAGATATTTTAATGAAGTTTGACTTGATTGTAAATTTTGAAAAACTTTATAATTAAATATGAGATATTTAATAAATAAGGATCAAAATGAGATATTAGATCTTATTTGGAAATAATTGGTATTTAATAAGAATTATTTGTAATTCCAATTAAAGTTTAATTAAAATTAGAATTTAATTTCAATTAAATTACTAAAATATCCAAAAGTTATTATAAATAGACTTAAACTTAAATAGAGCTAGCATTTCTTGCTTATCTCTCTCTGTAAGACTTACAAAGTTCTTTTAACCTGTTCTGTGAATACCGTTAGAGATCAGACACTTGTGCAGCTATGGTGGTTGAGATAGATTGATTTTGAAAATTAGTCACGAGATAGGACAATAAAAGGATCAAGCTTCGAAATGAGATACGAATTAAGATTTATGCTTATTATGATTTATGTGTTAATAATTTTATAGAATTAAAGTGATCTTGGTTTTTGGGAAATCAAAATGTGAAAAAGATTTGTAATTATTTCGCTGCGATCAGGATTGGATCTCATCCTGATTGCTCATCAGTAGTATCAGAGCTAACTTTAACTCTATAATTTGATTAAATTGTTTGATAGTTATCTATCTTTTATTATAGAATCGATTATGCAAAAGTTGCAAAACCTTAATCCTAATATCAAATTAGATTTGACTAATAGTATGAATTGTTCATATTAAATCCCTCGTAAATCCTAATTAAATACGAAAAGTTCATAGTGATAGTTTTGAAACCCAAAGTTACTTCAATTATCAGAATTGGCATTGTTAGACAAACTCCAATTACTAATATATGAAAAATTCAGCATATACTTTAAACCCAGAATTGTTCTGGTAGAAAAATAGTCAAATAGTTATGGTCTGGTTTTGTGGTGTTGTTGGGTTTACTGTTGTCATTGGTGTGATTTGCAAGTGATTGTTAGTGGCTGGAAAGTCACAATTGGAGCTGCTTTAAGAGGCACTTCTTGTTCAGTAGCTGGGGCAAGAAGGGCGGCTTTGGAGGTTACGTGACAGCTTCATGCGGCAGCAAGGACAGAAGAACATGCGAGAAGCTGTCAGCTGCGATGTGGCTTCCTGTGGCCAGCAACGTGCAGCGCCAACAGGCATGAAGAGAGACAGCTGCTAGCGATACAATAAGGCAGAAACGTCTATAAACACAGGTAAGGAGTGGGCGACGCAAGGTGACGACAGAACCTTCTCTAACAGCGGAGACAACAGTTTGGTTTTTAGGGTTGCTTCATCATAAAATTTTGGGGTTTCCTAACTAGAAGATAAGGATTGTTTGGATGTGTGGTTAGCCTTATCCTAGGAGTAGAATAGGCAGTGTTTGGTGATGAGGACAATCTTATCCTAGGTTTGTAATAGTCTTATTCTAGGACTACAATAAGGGATTTTGGCAATAAGGATAGTATATCCTAAGGTTATAACAAAGCATGTTTGGGTATTCGAATAAGGTATTCCAAACCTAGTTTAAGGCTTGTTTGGATTTATGATTAATGTAATCTTAATAAATTTTATTTCAAACATATTTTAAATATTTTTAAAATCCTGAAATTAATTCTAACATTAAATTAATTATTTTTCTTAATATGATTAAGATTAATAATTAGATTGATTCTTAATTAAATTTTTAAAAAATAGTTTCTAAAATTATAACTGAGTAGTTTCAATTATATTGAAATTAATTAATATAATTATCTTCTTAGGTAATTAAGAAAAGTGTTTCTTAATTAAATGTATTATGTTAATTTGATTGAGATAATTAAATTTATGATTTTATTTGTTAAGAGAATTATTGTTCTATTTATTCAGAATTTATTTCTTTATTTATAAGTAATAAGTATCTTGATTTATTAGCAAACATATTTTTCTTGATTAAATTTTCAAAAGGGTTTTCATTTATTAATTAAGAAAAATGAGCCTAGTTGAATATTTTGAAAATAGTTTTCTAACTTATTAAGAAAAGATTTTCCAATTAATTAAAAAAGCAATCTTTAAATAAATAAAATAAATGAATTTCTTAATTAAATTTTAACCTGTTTTATTTAATTTTGAAATTAGATTCATTTCAAAATTAGAAAATAGTTTTCTAATTAAGAAAAATAATTTATAATTAGAATAGAATTAGTTTTCTAATTTGATTAGAATATGCCACTATTATAATTTTGAAAAAGGAGTTTTTCTAAACATAATAAGTAAAAGACATAATTTATTGAAAATTGTTTTCAATTAAATTTTGTTAAATGAGTCAAGATAACTGGATATAGTTTCCAATTAGATTTGAAAATTGTTTTCAAATCAAATTAAGTTTTTATTTGGAATAGAAATTTAGTTTATTTAGAAATCAATGAGTTTAGTCTAATTTAATTTTTTCAAGGAGTTGGAAATATTATTTTAGATTATGGAGATCAATAACTAGAATTAAATGAAGCTTGATATTTTATGGACATAATTTGATTATGAGTGGATAAGTTACATATTTTGTTTATATGTTTGATATCTATATTGGATGCATTTTAAAATTGTATGTTTTATATATGTGATATTTTAAGTGAAATTTTGTGTTTGATGAGATGAATGAAATTAAATCCCTAGTTAAAATGTTAAGTATACATTGAGAATATGATTGTTGCCTTCTATTGTTATAAGAATAAACCATAGTTTCGTTTATTGTTAGACTTATTAAGCAAACTTAAGGTTACTTTAACCCAAATATATTTCGTCATATGATAATGGGTTCTACTTAACTAAATTGTGTGATTTGGATGAGCAAACTCATAATCACATGAATTTAAAGGCAGGTTTAAGAATAACATATAAGATATATTTTGGCAAGAGTTGCCACCTAACAATCTAAGAGTCAAATGAGATATGATTGATAAAGTTGTTATCTACCTAATTTAAGTTCAGTTGGTTTGTTGAGCAAACTTAAGATCAACTGAATGTGAATGGGATCCTAACCCACCAAAAAGATTAGAGTAATCTTTCATAATAGTGGTGAGGGATATTATTTCGAATAAAATAGTGACAGCAAATAAGTACAGGGTTAAAGTCCTAATCTCATTCGGTAGTCATGACATATAATTCATTACTTACTTTTCTTACATGTATATTCTGTTCTAAGTGGAATTTACATTGTTTGGTATAGTTAATACTAAGTTAATGAACCAAAGTTTTTGGACATAGTTTAAGTTTGAGAAGAGTTCTCAAAGTTACATAAAAAATTTGTATGTCTATTTTGCAATTTTTCTATAATCCTTATTGAAGATTCGGTAACAAAGTTTTAGAGATAAATTAAAATCATATGGATGACAAAACGTATTGAAGTTTTAAGTTAACTAAAGTCTCTTAAACTTTGATGACATCATGTAAGATATATGTCAACACTATGATAGCAAAATGCAAGAAGTTGTATAGAGTAGAGATGAAAGGTATAGAAACTTAATAAAATTGTTTCATTCAATTTAGCCTATTAAAATGAAAAATTTGGATATCAATTAAAGGCTTTGCTATAGTATGATAATAGTTATGTTAAGAAGAAAATGATTGCATGACTTTTCTTTCCTATTCGTGGTAAGATAGAGATCATATGTATTTTTAGTTCATGCTTATGATTATTTGATATTGAATTTAGATTTAGCATTATATAATGTTCAAAGCATGATCAGAAATAGATGGTTGAGTAAAAGTAGTTGATTCAATTTTATACAAATAGTTTATATGTATTAGATGAAAGGAGGCTTACGATTAACATAAGTAACAAGAATACAAAGTTGGATAACCAAGACCATTCTTTTTTTTTTCCATATTGGTTAAATGAGAATCATAAAGTTACATACAAAGATATATTTATCCTATTGATTATGGATAGTGTGAAACTTGTGAAGTTGAAGAATAATTAAATTAACCTTTAGTGAAAGAATAATAATGGTATTAATTGTCAAATTTATAGATGTGATGTATTGGATTAAATAACAATTCATAATAGGCTGATACTTATGTTTCATTATATTACTAATGAATTTATGTGATATATGTATTAAATGAAATGTTGATTTAAAATTTTTAAAAGTTTAAATGGTTTAAATCTAAGTAAAATTAAGTATCGAGAATTTTAAAGCACATTGATGAGGTCGATGTGGTGAGTTTTAAATTTTTTGTTATCTATAAGGAATGAAATTCTCTAGTGAATACCTTCATAACAAAATTCTATAAGAGTATGGATTTATATAAAGAGAAAAATACAATATAAGATATTGTATAATGAAATAGTGTTTCTTCTAAAGTGATGCCTATTAGAATGACTTACTTCAATTGTTTTAATTAGATTAATTAGCAAGATTTCATATTATTTATGAAATGTTAAGTCTTTGAAAAAGTCAAAATTAATGATTTAAGGATGTGATATTTGATTGAAGCATATATTATCCATTAAGTTTAGTACCAAATCGGATAATAAATGATTGCGAGATATCTAAAATGTTGGATATAATCTTACAGACTTATTGAACAAATTGTTTGAGTTGAAGAAGATAAGGATATTAACTTTACAAGTTAATACTAATTAAGGTTTATTTACTTAGAACAATATCATTCAAGATCGGAAAGGTTCCAATGTAACAATGGTTGCGAATTAAGCTATAATAAATTTTTTTATTTAGTGGAAATGATTAATTGGGTCAATAAGTTTTTTTATGAACTTGATATAGTTTCTTGCATTATTCAAGACAGTAATGTACTGCAGAACATTAGAGCCTTTGGGCATGTAAAAGGAGTTAAAGTCTCATCAAAGATCCAAGGATGTATTTAGGAAAATTTTCTTAATTATAATGATAATTAAGATGAAATTTGTTAAGATTTAAGCAAATGCTCACTATAGACAATTTTATATAATTCTCTTATTAAGCCTCTATCCTAGCAGTAACATGTTCTTCATATGGTGATATGATATAAGTTACTTAAATGATTGGCTTAGTGTAAGTAGGAGATTGTTGGTTTTTGCCCTATAACTAATCAATTGGTTGTAGTTTAGTGACAAAATAATGTACAGACATTCTTTGTCTTGTACATAGTTAGATGTCTATGATAAAGTCCATGGGATAATTATATATTGCAAATGAAATTACAGTGAGATTATAATAATGAGATTTGTATTGCATTTATGTAATGACCCTAAATTGTTTCTAATCATTGTTCTATTAAGATTGAACATTAATAGAATATAAAAAGACTAGCACCTGTTATGTTTTTTATTTTAAAGGAAGTAGTCAATCTGATAGACTAAAGTATAGAGATACATAAATAAACATACAAGTGCTTGTTAGAGAACAAGTTTGCTGAACTGACCCGATATAAGAAATCCATTTGGAACAGTATTTGTAGGTTTATGGAAATTCTTGTTGTGATGATTATATAAGTGATCTTTTGACTTGAGGTTTCTAAAGTTATCTTGTATAGCGATTGTTGTATTTTGATACTACTTATAATATATTTTAATCATAGGTAGTTTAGTCGATAGTCATTAGATATAGCATGAACTATATTGAGATAGTTGAGCGATCAAGATGGGATTCATCACCCCAAAATAATTAGGGAGAATTTTCGATTATTCTCAATTAATATTGATTTGAGAAATGCTTGACCAAGGTGAAATGATGTTTTGTAAATGGTTTGCAAATATCATTAATTGAATCAATAACTAATGGTTCCTAGTATGATTGGACTTAAAATAGAGTAGACATTAATTCCATACTCTATGTCTAATCGGAACATTATATGATGAAAGGATTAAATTATATGAAAAATTATGCATAGAAAGGTTATTCAAAACCACTTTGACATTCCTCAATATTTAAGTAGTCATGATGTGTTACTAGAAGCCAAGCTTAATATATGGATATAAATTATTTAATTAGAGAATTAAAGATAAATTAAATGAGTTTAATTTATCTACTCCTAAATATAATTTAGGGTTATAATTTGCATTCATTGCCAACATATTTGGGAACCTAATGGGTCTCATATAAAGAGCAAGTTAAAAGAGCAAAGATATTTTAATCAAGTTGGACTTGATTGTAGAGTTTGAGAAGTTTTATAATCAAATATGAGATATTTAATAAATAAGCATCAATATGAGATATTGGGTCTTATTTAGGCATAACTGGTATTTAATTAGAATTATTTGTAATTCTAATTAAAGTTTAATTGAAATTAGAATTGTAGAATTTAATTTCAATTAAATTAATAAAATGTACAAAAATTATTATAAATAGGCTTAAGTTGTAATGAAGCTAGCACTTCTTGCTTAACCGTCTCTGTAAGAGTTATAGAGTTCTCTTAACAAGTTTTGTGGATACCGTTAGGTTGGAAACTTGATTGGCTACAGTGGTTGAAATAGACCGATTTTAGAAATATTTTGAGGGATAAGATAATAAAAGGATCAAGCTTCAGAATAAAGTACGAATTAAGATTCATGCTTTATTATGATTTATGTGTTAATCATTTTTATAGAATTAATGTGATATTGATTTTCAAAAAAGTAAAATATAAAAAAGTTTTGTAATTGTTCTGCTATAGTTGGGATTGGATCTCGTCCCGATTTTTTACCAATATTAAGAGCACAAGATAGATTGGCATTGTAGAAAAAAAACATACAATTATTGTTTTATAACTCCAACGCATAAAAAAACATGTAATTAAAACTCTCACACATAAAAGAAAACATGTATTTTATGAAAGAGATTCTAAAACTTTTGGATGCAGGTATAATCTATCTAATGTTGGATAGTGAATGGGTGAGCTTAATATATGTTGTGCTAAAGAAAATTGAGATGATAGTGATATGAAACCAAAATTATGAGTTAGTACCAATGAGGGTACATAATTGGTGGCAAATGTATATAGACTTTGGAAAGCTTAACTTAGCCACTAGAAATGACCGTTTCCTATTATCCTTTATAAATTAAATGTTAGAAAGACTTAGTGGTAAATCAAGTTTTTGCTTTTTGGATGGTTTTTCAAGTTACTTCCAAATAGCAATTACTAAAGAAGATCAAGAAAAGGACTACCTTTATATGTCTTTTTGGAGTATAAGCCTTCAAGCCAATGCCCTTCAGTCTTTGTCATGCTTTAGGTACATTTCAAAGATGCATAATGAGTATATTTTCTAAGTATATTAAGAATGCATTAAAGTATTCATGGATGCTTTCATTTTTTATGGAGATTCATTTGATGATTGCTTAATTCATTTATCTAAGGTTCTCAAAGTATGCATCAAAACAAATTTGGTGTTGAATTATGAAAATTTTCATTTTATGGTTCAATAAGGCAAAAATTTTCATTTTATGGTTCAATAAAGCATCATTTTGGGACATGTGATTTCATTTAGGGGCATAGAAGTTGATAAAGTGAAAGTTGATTTAATTGTGAACTTACTTTACCTACAAATGTCAGGGAAGTTTGATCTTTTCTTAGACATGCATGATTTTATTGCAAGTTCATTAAAGTTTCCAAGATTGCAATATCATTATTAAAGTTGCTACAAAAAAGATGTTCCATTTGAAATTAGAAAGGACTGGAAGGAAGCTTTTGACAAACTTAAGGTGTTATTGACAAGGACACTTATTATTCAACCATTAAATTGTTATCTACCGTTTAAGATCATGTTAGCAACTATACAGTGTGAGCTATTTTAGGTCAATGTGTATTCTTAACATGCATCATTGAAATACCCTCTTAGCAAAGAAGGAGTCCAAACCGAGGTTGATACGATGGATGTTTTAAAATTTTCCTTATAAATAATTGTTCCAAATGAAAGGTATGGTTCCATGGTTCGTAGATCTTGTTAATTCCTTAACTACTGGAATTTTACCTAATTACATTAGTAAGCCCAAAAAGGAAAAGATAAGAAATAAGGTAAAATATTATATTTAGGATGGGCCCTATTTGTGGAAGTTCTATTCTAATCAAATTATTAGGCATTATACGCCAGAGGATGAACTTCGTTCTGTCTTAGTTTTTTGACATAAATATACATGTGGTGGTCACTTTTGGCCTCAAATGAACTACTAGAAAACTTTTGGATGATGGATTGTATAGGGAGACTTTGTTTAGAGATGCTTGTGTGTTTGCAAAAATTGTAATAAATGCCAAAAGATAGGTACGTTATAGCATAGAAATGAAATGCCTCGTACTCTAATTCTTATAATTGAGATATTTGATGTATAAGGTATTTATTTTATGGGATCCTTTTCTTCATCTCTTGGTTTTCCTTATAAACTTTTCATTGTTGATTATGTTTCGAAGTGAATGGTAACAAAAGCCACTAAGACTGATGATTTTGCAGTTGTTGCAGGTTTTATAAAGTTTAATATTTTCAATTCATTTGGAGTTACACGAGCCATTATTAGTGATCAAGGAAGCCTTTTTTGCAATAGAGTAATGGCATCATTTGTTAAAAAGTACGGAGTACATTATCGAGTAACTACCGCATACCACCTAATGAAGAAGAAAACGTATTGAATAAAGAAGTAAAATCTATTTTGGAAAAGAATGTGATTCCTGGTTGAAAGGAATGGAGTTTACATCTAAACGATGCTTTTTGGGCATACTGTGCAACCTACAAAACACCAATAGGAATGTCTCCTTATCAATTAGTTTTTAGTAAAGCTTGTTATTTGCTGATGGAGATTGAACATAAAGCTTATTGGGTGGTGCAATGTTGTAACATGGATTTGGAAAAAGCTGGGGAGGAAAGGAAATTGTAATTACAAGAGCTAAAGGAACTAAGGTTGGATGCTTACAAGAATTTGAGATTCTACAAAGAGAACAAAATTGTTCCATGATAATATAATCTTCAAGAAACAATTTGAGGAGGGATAGAAAGTGTTATTATATAATTCTCAATTAAAGTTTAAGCCATGTAATTTATGTTCTAAATGGCTTAGCCCTTTTCTTGTCACTAATATATTTTCTCATACTATAGTGAAGATAAATAGTTTAGATACCAAGAAGATTCTTAAAGTGACCAAACATAGATTGAAACCATTTTATTAGGAGATGACGGTTTCAAGTGTGGTGGATATTAATTTGAAACTTTGCCAATACATAGAAGTTTGAGAAGAAAAAAGTTTCATCAAGCATAATGATGTTAAATAATTGCACTTTTAGGAGGCAACTAAAAATATGATAGTTTTTATTAGTTTTGTTTTAGTTACAGATAGTTTTCATTTGCTTGTTTTAAAAAGTTCGTTTATTAGCATAAGAGGAAAGCGTCTTAAAATTTCAAGATACTAAAATTTATAAGGCAAGATCACATTTTAAATAGTTCAGTTGATAGGAACAAAGACTCAAATTCAATAATACTACAACTCATAAGGTGAGATCACGCCTTATAAGATTTAGCTTTCTAAAGTGGAACCCTTAAAATTACAAAATACTAATGATCATGCCTTATACATCTTAGCAATCTGTTTGGTTTTAAATAAAATTGCAATTTTTAAATAAAAAAGTAAATAATAATAATAACATAAATGATAAAAATATATATATAAATAAACAAATAATAATAATAATAATAATAAAAACAATTTTTAAAATAAAAATAAAATGATTGTTTATTAAGAAAAGCAAAACCCTAATTTCTTATGTTTCTTTTTCAGTAATCCCACATAACCACAATAGTAGCCCCATAGTACTAGGCACTATAGTCCTACACAACCTTCCAACAATAGACACACCACATCAATGTGGCCTACCAAAGCAGCACCAATCTCATGCCTAGTAATATGCCAGTCGCACTAGTCTCCTAGCTATAGGCACACTAGCTCCAGCTTACCAACGCAATAATGCAGTCAACTAGCCACAGCATTGACCTACACATCAACATCGCACATCAAGCTACAACATAAAGTTAGGCAGCCTTATAATAGCAAAACATTAGCTAGTACACTCCACCATACCCACCGACATAACAAGAAATTTAGCTCTCCATCAGTATTGCATCAATGTATTATTTTCAATTTAATTTTAATTTTGGTTATTACTAAGTTGTTTTGGCTATTTTCATATTAGTTTTCTATTTATAATTGTTATAATTATGGGATGTTCAAAAGATACTAATCGGACAGTAGCGAAAGGAAAGTCTACAGTGAATCCAACTGTATAACATTAACTTCGACACACCTACCATAATTACCCATAAAAGTTGTGTTCAAATAGTTAAAAGCACATCTATATTTCCACTAGTTGAGTCTGACCTTTGTATATATCTCACTTTTAACTCTAAAGAAAGAAAACAATGATCCGCTGCTCTCAAGACCCAACATATTAATGATACCTGTGAGACGAAGCTATTGGATATGGCTTGTTTAAGCAGGATGAGGTTGCTCGAGCAACAAAGGAGAACATTTCATTATGTACCATGTGATCCCCCTAAAAGAGGTTCATTATCAACATAATAAGAGGATCATGATGTTTCACCACTATGTATCTTCCGGCTCTACCAATCCGATATGAGCATCACTTTCAGCTGGAGAGGTTGAAACGTAAAATTTCTGAATTGCGGAAGAATTTGGATGCTCTACTTCAATTTATAAGGGTGATACCTCCATGTCCATCTACACTATAGTACCTCTCAGTCTAAATGCTCATAACTCAAGGGACTCATTTACTTTATGCTTTATTTTTGTTGATTATTTTTATGGCTTGTGAGCATCTTGTGCATACATTTAGGACGATGTATGATTTAGGTATTGGACAATAAGAAAATATATATTATTATGAACTTTATGATTTGTTAACTCGTGAATATTATGCTTCATAAGTTGATTATTTCTTATGATAGCCTTAAAATTTTATAATTGTTATTTATAAATAAGCCCTAATTTAGGATAGATTTTTTGTTAAGAATTAATGCATGAGAGAGACAAGCATGATTAGTGTTTTTTATTAAATTACTTTAAGTATCTCATTGATTTTGTTGAATGAAAATGTGCCAGATTTGATGCATTTTGACACCTATATGAGCTTTGAGCCTAAGAGCATTCATCATATTTGTGTTTATACATTTCTTTTATTTTTTTATCAAACATAGCTTATTTATGCTAAAACTTGCTTTTGAATACATATGGAGACCATTTTTGATGAATTTTTCCATAAAATGATAAGGGCATGATCAGGGTGTTACGATATGAAAAAGTTTTAATATTTTTTAACCTTGATATTTCTGCGAGCGTACGGGTAGTTTGTGTAGTACCTAAGGCATCAATCCCACGAGAAGGGTTAATCTAATCCTAAAATCTAAGGAATGACTAAATTTTGCAATAATTCAAAGTAAACAACTAGTGGAGAAATTAACCAATCAACCAATCAATAACAAGAATTTAACTCATAAATATAAACAAATAGCAATTTTGCACAACCTAACCCAGAATCAACCTAGAAACTACCAATTGAGAGAAAGGTGGTTTTAATTCGAAATTAATGAAAATCTAATCAATTATAGAATTATCGAATTATCGAGTCTAGACAGTCCTAGGGTGGATTACCCTCTCTTAAGTTATAATCTTTAATCCTAATTTATAATCCCTAATTTAAATTATAGAATTGTAATCTCTCAATTTTCAATTTACCCAAAACCTAAATTAGTTCTAAATTTGTCTAATAACCTACCAGAAACCTATGTTTGATCTCTTGTTACATAATTTTACTAGTTTGATTCAATTCTTATCTATCAAACTACCTAACTCTCATTAGCCCAATTTGATGATATTCACTCAGTTCACCCTTTCAGTTTATTACCAAATTATTAAGCACAGATATCGAATCACAAATAACTCAATGAAACATAATAAATCAAACTTCATTAATCTCAAAAATCAAAATCCTGAAGGTGAGTTTAGATAAAATCAACATTCAACAACAAATATTCTCAACAATTATTCTAATTCTATACATAAAAAATTGAAATAAAATTGAAAAATAATATCAGAACGGACTCATAGAGGCAGCGACTATAGGAAACCAGTTGTTCCGAGAAGTACTTCACATTAAGCTTCTTCTCCATATCTCTCTTCCTTTATCTCCTTCCTCAAATATCTCGATATGCTATTTAGGGTTTCGAAATTGACTGATGTAAAAAAAACTTCAAAGGCTGCTTCCTCTGTCTCTTAACATTCTATTCATATCTTGGAAGCCTTAGGGTTGATTCGGGGTCGAAACGGTCTGAAAAGTATAATGAAACTTGATGTTTTTAGTCGTTTTCGTGTCTGCCCAACACAATCGTGGCTAGCGCCTAACCTTCTTTGTTGGCTCACCTCTTTCTGTCACTATCGTGGCCTATTGTGCCACAATCGTGGGCTATGGTTTTGGCTTGAAACTCTTTGAAACTTCTCCGTTCTTCGCCTTTTACCCTGAAACACTAACAAACACATCAAAGTACCTCAAAACATAACATTTAAGCTCAAAGACTAATATTAACCCATAAAAACACTTAAACACATAAAGTAACACAATTAAAACCTAAACACACACTAAACACTCAAATTAACACTTAAT
>JAOTAY010000005.1:35843360-35859311 GCA_025629805.1 Erythroxylum baracoense
TCTGTTCCTTATGTGTTGTTTTCAGTTAAGTAGACAAAAGGTTTTGAAAAGGAAAAGTGGGCCCACATGAATGATAAATGATAAGAGTTTTCAAAAAAAAATTTATATCGAGTTTTTAAATGTTAAGTGATGTGACACGCCACCCTTGAGGGGCACGGATTCGGATATCACCATCGGTATCGGGTTCGGGTCCAGCGGGAGTGGGGTGTTACATTATAGTTTTAATATGCTTTGCTTTATAAAAACTTAGCTTTTAACTATAACCATGGTTCATGATGTTGTCTTAGAGTTCTTCTGCCATAGGACATTACTTAGGGAAATCAATAAAAACTTCATTACCTTGATACCAAAAGGAGGGAAACTAAATTACTTCTCTGATTATAGACTAATTGTTGCTTTAACTTAATTTATAAAATCATTTCCAAGATTATTGATAATAGATTGAAGAAAGTATTAATCAATCATATTGTTGACAAAAAAGGAGCATATATTCCTGGTAGGTCAATAAGTAACAACATCCTATTAATGCAGGAGTTTATAAGAGGCCATCACAGAAGAAAAGAGGGTAGGGATTGTGTTTAAAGATTGACTTAAGGAAAGCCTATGACAATATTGATTGAAAATTTCTATTAAACATAATAAAGGAAATGGATTTTCCTGAAATCATTATATAATG
Source organism: Erythroxylum baracoense (assembly GCA_025629805.1). Taxonomy (NCBI): domain Eukaryota; kingdom Viridiplantae; phylum Streptophyta; class Magnoliopsida; order Malpighiales; family Erythroxylaceae; genus Erythroxylum; species Erythroxylum baracoense. Next base: position 35,844,037 of record JAOTAY010000005.1, read on the forward strand.
GATAATTCAGTGCTTTGCAACTCCATCTTTCATTATACTTATAAATGGACAGCCTTTAAGAAGTTTCAAAAGCAACAAGGGAATAAGGAAAAGAGATCATACCTCTCCTTATCTATTTTCTCTTTTTATGGAGGTATTTAGCAGAACACTCAAGAGCGTAGTAGAGAGAACTAAGCAGTTCAAATTCCACTCTGAATGTCGAAGGCTAGGCATAAAAAATTTGGTGATTGCTAATGACTTGTTACTATTATCTAGAGCTGACAAAGTTTATAAATCTATCTTAATGACTACAATCATATGCTTTCTAGGATGTTTGGAATTGGTGAACTCATTCAAAAGCTTGTTCTACATTTCTAATAAAGCATCAAAATAAGAAGCAATGATAGTAGCTATTACAGGCTTCAGTTAAATGGAATTGCAAATCACATATTTGGGAATTCCAATTTCTACTCCTAAGTGTACTTATGTAGATTACAAAACTCTTATTAACAAGATACAAGCAATAACTTATGGCTGGATTTTAAAGGTTTTTCCTTAATTGGTATGGCTTAATTAATTTCCACTATACTCAATGCAATTAGTTTGCATTAGGAAATTTACATGACTCTTCTTAAGGATGTTAAGAAAACAATTGATAATAATCTTAAGGAGTTTTTTTTAATTTGGGAATAGAAGTTGAAGACACTTTACTCCTATTAAATAGTCTGATGTATACTCCTTGAAGATACATGGTGGTTTGAATATGACTCCTTTGAAAATTTGTAATTTGGTTATGCTTGTTAAAAGGTTATGGATGATCATTTTATAGGTTAATAGATAAATGTTTATTATACTAAAGGGAGGAGCTTATGGAATATCAACATGCCTGATAATGCTTTTACTACAACAAAAATAATCTTCAAATTAAGAAGAAAATTTAGGTCATATGTAACCAAAATATTGGCAAATGGTGTCAATACATTCTTTTAAAAAGATAGATGGTTGGCTACTAGAGCATATGAAGATATTGATGACTATGTGAAGACATTGATGAGCTTAACTCAATCAAACACATTATCAGAGAAGATCAATATATTGCTTGTGATTTTGCACACAAAGCTAAAATTTTGTCAAGAATTAAAGATTTTGGTTTGCATAATCAAATCAACAACATTAAGCTCAAGAAAAATAAGCTATTGGATATTGTCTAAACATAATAAATTTACCAATGTGCCTTACAGAAGGATCTTTCAAGGGTAGGGAAACATAATACCATGGTACAATCTAGTTTAGTGCAAGTATATGCTTCCTAGAGCTTCAATTACCCTGTGGAGAACTATCAATAATAAATGTCCTATAATTGAAAAATTAAACAAGTATATGACAATAGCAAATAGATGTCCATTATGTAAACAAGAGCAAGAAAGCATAACTCACCTATTCTTTAAATTTTTGCTTACTCATGTATTTTTAGAAGGACATTATAAAAAGATGCTTATTAGAAAAGCCACAATAGGAATAGGATCAAATTATGAATTAGTGCTCAAAATTATACATACACAACAAAGCAAAACAATGGTGCTTCTTTATTGCTTTATTATATCTGGTACAAGCTTAATGGGACAAAAGAAATATGAGAATATTTAAGTGCAGTGAGAAACAACATCAAAGGCTATTATGAGAGATACTTAATGCAATCAACCTACATATTACCATATTTGGAGAAAAAATGCAAATAGATGCTAATCTTATCATAATATGGAATTGATGTCTATTTTGTGTAGTTAGGAGTCTGATTCATAATGTAATGCTTTTTTAGTTGTTTTTTTGGTCTCATTCAAAATGATAAGTTGGTTTATGTTTGTAAAACTTTGATATTGCCTTTCGTGGATTAATTTAATTCATAATTTTTTTAAAACAATCATATAAACATTATTTAAACACAAGTAAAATATTCTTAAAATCATGCTAAAAAACCTTATTAACACATATCAAATTTCTCCACACTTAAGCATTCAAGTATCCTTAAGTAAATAAATATCATCAATTTTAACTTAAATAGGTAGCAATTTAGATCATTAAATTACAAAGTTCATTAAATTACTAGGCATTTAGTTACTCGCACGAAATAATTTCATAGGTCTTCAATCACTATAAAGAGTATGAGAGTGATAATTGGGAAGTAAGCGATAGGAGTGAGTGACTGATGAGGTGACTAGGAGTGATGAAACAAAACATAAGCGACTAGTGAGTAATAACTAAGAGTGAGCAACTGGTGAGAGAAACACGAGTGACAAGCGAGCCAGTGATAACTAAGAGAGCAGTGAGAGTGGTAAGGTGAGTGAGAGCCATCATCATGAATGGGGACACTGTATGCCTACAGTAACTCCCTTGATCGACTTAGGGTTTGACATCTCTTAATCACATTTACACCTCTGCAGAGGTTCATTGAATTTACAACATGGTAGAGGCAGTAAGAATGAGAACTTAAGTGGAGGATTGAAATTTGTTCATCCTTTAAATTATCAGAGAGGTTATTGGCTATCAAGCTCTAAAGCCTCTCGAAGACGCTAAAACTGAAGCCTTGAAACTTGTTCTTATCAAATCAAAGGAAGACTTGTTCATCACTTTTTGCCCATCTTGTCCTTCTAACATTACACAAAACACTTAAGGAGATAAATCTATAGGACATCTTATTGGATATGAAGAAGTGAATCAGTCTGGTTCGAGGAGATAAGAAAACTTTGTTACGATCCTTAAATGTCAACCTCATGGCAACTGTCTCTAGTGGTCAGCTGTCACCTCCACTGGCAGAAAAATGTTCCTTCTCGAACGTGTTATAAAAATCTACCCACTATCTTGACCATGTTATTATTAAGGATCCTATAACTTATAAGGGTAAGTCTTGTATTGAATTTGCTTCTGAAGAAGTTGCAAACATGGCTGCCCCCTATGCTAATTCTCTCGTTGGAAAATTTGGCAACTGATAATGGATAAACTACGAAAGTACATCATGGCAATAGGCTTTAAGAGGACTATTCATATTGTTTTGCTAGATTACCATAACTTATTTCTACATTTTAATGCCAAGGAAGATTGCACTCGCTTTTGGATGAAAGGTGTGTGGTCTTTTGAAGGATTCGCTATGCGAGTTTTCAAGTGGTCACTGAAATTTTCATTGATGGAGGAATCACCAATAGCCCCAATTTGGATTAATCTTCCTTCACTACCTCTACATTTCTTTTTGCTAAAGGACCTCTCTTTTCAATCAAGAGAATACTTGGAAATACCCTAAAAATTGATGCTTCTATGATAACATTGGCAAGACCCAGGATAGCGAGAATTTACATTGAGTTGGATGTTTTGAAGGAATTGCCTTATCATTTCTAGTTAAATAATGGGAATACGGGCTTCTGGAAAAATATTGAAAATGAAAATGTTCCAGGTTATTGTTTCCATTGCTGAAAGATTGGACATAACGAGGAGAATTATAGAGCACTTAATGTAAACAAGTTTATGCTTGGAAAAACATGTCTACCCAAAGAGGGTGTTGAGGCTTATGAGGTTGCCAAAGCAATTGATACGAGTAAAGAAGCTAACATAATGGAGTCTAAGAATTTGGTAGTGGTGGAAACATCAAACAAAAAAATATGAAAACCATGAAGAAATATGGAAAAATATACTCGTGAAGATGGTATTACTGTTGTTGTTACGGCTAAATGTATTGATATAGGTACTGGAGTTTTGACAAGTTTGGTGAGCTTTAGTACTACTGTGCTTATTCTCAACTCTGCTACACCTGCTATTATCGATGTCCAAAATTTAAACATTGAAGTTGTTATGGTTGAATACGTTGATGATGATTTCGATGAGCATGTTGTCTAAACAGAAAATCCAGTTATTGTATTGTCCGAATGTGAGAGAGTTATCAATAAACTTCCTACCATTGTTTCTATTGAAGGGATTATTGTCATGAAGAATAGATTTTCCTTATTAGATGATAAGGAGACTTAGGATATCATTCAGAATAAAAAAAATTATGGAGAATGAATTAGTCTTAAATCTGCTATCTAATGATACTGCGGAGCACATGGAGTTGGGTAGAGTTAAGGCATTGGATTTAGCACCTCCTAGTCAAAAGAAAAGGGGTCTGCAAGGGGATTATAGGATTTCAACCGTAACAATCGCAACAATTAACTCAACGATTGTTCACGATGAGGCTAACGAGGTACTCTCTCAATCTCTTCCTACTAAGTAATATAAGATAGGGGTACGTACAAGAGTCCAGCTTTGGGCGACTCAAAATTTTTCTTCTAATGCTTAATGATGATAGTGCTTTTCTGGAATTTATGGGGATTATCTAATAAATTAACTCTTTTGAAACTGAAGAAGTTGAAGTGCATTCATAATATTCAAATGATGGCTATAGCTGAACCTATGATGGATTTATCTCGAATGGATGAAGCTAGAAAGAAATTAAATTTTAAATGGATGATGGCTAACACTTAGGATCAAATCAGGAGTTTACATGTAGTTTATTATGTGAGAACAATCAGTAGATTACTTTACAAGCTTTACATATTTCCTTGAAAATACATACACATCTCTTTTATTCATGCGACATGTTTAGTTCAAGAGAGGAGAGATTTGTGGATTTCTTTTGTTGATTCCTCTTACCTATGGTTATTATGTGGAGATTTAAACTTATGTTGGTCTTTGAATGAGAAAATTAGAGGTTTATCTTTTCAAGTGACTGAAGCAAAAGAGTGTCAGTACTTTATGGCACAACATTCTTTGGTGGATGTTGGGTATATGGGCTATCGTTTTACATGGACTAATAATCGGGATGGTCATCTTTGTATTTGGAAAAGGCTAGATAGGGCTTTAATAAATACAAAATGGATGTCAAATGTTACACTCACGGTGGAACATTTGAGCTGAGTTTAATCTGATCACTCTCTATCACTGCTCTCAGTCTCGGAGAGTGAAAATTCTATAAGCCCAAAAGCATTTCACTTTCAAAACACTTGGTGCTTGTGAAGCGAATTCACGGCCATAGTTAGAGAAAATTGGAACTTGCCTTGTTCAGTATGACCATTTGTGAAATTTTAGAGTAAGTTGAAGAGACTTAGGTTGGTTCTCAAAAATTAGAATAGACAACTATGCAGTAATTTTTAGCAGAATGTTAGGAGGGTTAAAGATGAATTGTTAGTTAAGGAAAAACTACTAGAAGAAGAGGGCTCAGGAATTGCTAGGGAGGCTTATCATCTGGCTCGGGCTCAATATAGATAGGCCCTATTGGAGGAAGAATGTTTTTTATGTTAGAAATTTAAGATTCGGTGGATGAAGAAGGGGGACTCAAATACAAATTTCTTTTATATAATTATAAAAGAATGAAGGGTTTGCTCGATGGTTCGTCGAGTGTAAGGACACGATGGAGAATGGATTACTAATTCTCAGGGTATTTAGGTTAAGAGGGTTTGTTATTTTAGCCACTTACTATAAGATGAGGGAAATGAAGAAGATGCTATAGACACCTTGGTGAATAGAGTGATTAAGCCAGTATTGTTGGATGTTGAGAATGAAGATTTACAGAAATTGGCATTATCAGAAGAGATTTTCGTGGTGATAGGGGAGATGGATGGTGACAGTGCAGTAGGCCTAGACAGCTTCACTGGGAAGTTCTTTACTCATTGTTGGGAGTTAGTGGAAAGTGACTTAGTAGTCGCAGTGCAAGAAATCTTTATGGGAGGAAACCTTCCTAGAGCTTACACATTTACACTTCTGGTACTAATTTTGAAAATTGCTAATGCATCTTTGTGTACAGAGTATAGGTCGATTAGTCTATGTAACTTCTTTCAAAAGATGATTTCTAAGTTGAATATAAGCAGACTATATTTGATTATGCCAAAAATTATATCTCCTCAACAAGTGGCTTTTTTACCTCGGAGATTAATCTCTAATAACATTGTTTCTGCTCAAGAAATATGTTCAGATATAAACAAAAAGATAAAAGGTGGAAATGTATTGCTCAAGATAGATATGGCTAAGGCATATAACAGAATGTCTTAGTTTTTCCTTATTAAAGTGTTGTGTCACTTTGGGTTTAAGGAGTAATTTACAAACTAGGTTTGGAGACTGATTTCAAATTGTTGATTTTCTGTATTGATAAATGGAGTGCCTTTAGGATATTTTCACTCATCACGAGGCCTGATAGGGTGACCCATTATCTCTAACACTTTTTATTATCAGGGCTGAAGTTTTGACAAGAGTGCTAAATGCTCATCCATAAACAGCTACATATGTTATTCCTAGGGGTTACCCTAGGGTGATGCATCTCTCCTATATTAATGATGTATTGATTTTTATGAATGGAATAAGATCGTCCCTCACAATAGTTAGGCAGGCATTGAGAGAATATGAAAGGTTTTTTAACTGGCTAGTTAATGTTAATAAAAGTGATTTTATGTGGGTAGGTGCTCTCAGACAAGACAAAATTTTGGTTGTGTATGTCACTGGGTTCCAACATCACCAGTTTCCCTTGGATGCCCTATTTGTTGGGGAAGAAAAAGGTTTGAGTTTTTTAATAGATTGGCAGGTAAAGTCGCTCAAAAAATATCTCATTGGGCAAATAATTTGCTAGTAATGTTAGGAAGACTGACTCTACTTCGATCAGTTTTATATTCTCTTCCATTGCATATCTTGGCTGCAACCCCCCGCAAAGATTTTGACTAAATTGGAAAAAAATATTTGCAGCTTTTATGTGGGGAGTAGGTGAAGAAGTACCCAAGCATCATTAAATTGCATAGAAATCCCTATGTCACCTAGTTGAAGAAGATGGTATTAGCTTGTGGTGTTTGTATAATATATACTTGGCCTTTTCGACTAAAATGTGGTGGCAATATCTAGTGGGTAATTCTTTATGGGCATCCTTCTTAGTGGCTAAGTATGGAACTAGAGGCGATCTAGAGGTGATTCAGCCTAGACTGATGGAATCTTTTACATGGAAAAGAATGCTAGATATTCGTGAGTAGATTTAGAATTGTATTATTCACTTTGGTAATAAACTCATTTGGAAGGACACTAACACTAGATGACTTCTACCTACAACTGTGTTAGAGATGTGGGTACATAGATTATAATAGGTTGTAATATTTGGCATGAAGGGATTCCTATGAAAGTATCACTCTTCATGTTGTGTTTATCGAAAAACCCTGGACATTAACTTGCGAAAGCTAGGGATTCTTAGACCTTTGAGATGCAACTGTTGTCAAAATGGTTACGAAGAATCTCTGGATCATATGTTCCTTTTTGGTGATTGGGTTACACACCTTTTGAGGTTTTTTGGTCTGCCATTTAGTTTAGCAAATCCCTGCTTTAGGCATAGAGATATGCTAATACGGTGGTGGTCAGTTAGAGGCAATCCGGCTATGAGACTGGTCTTTTATGTGTTGCCATCTTTTATTAGATGGAGTATTTGGAAGATACGTTGCTTAACAAAATTTGATGGATTGCCTCCTCCTATCTCTCTGGTGATGTTAGAGATTATTGACTCTATCTCTTATGTTTTACAGGATTCTCTTTCTTTAGCCATTTTAGGTAAACAATTGCAAGATGTGGTGGAGATTGTTGAAAATTTTGTTTAGCCCTGCAAGGTTTCCTTAGTACGTTAGTGTAAACCCTCCCTCAGATTTCTGAGGTTGAATACTGATGTTGCATCGAGAGGGAACCTAGGTCCAGTAGAGGTAGTGGGATTTTTCGAGATGAGTTAGGAAGGTGTGTATTGGCATTCCCATTCCCTATGAAACATGTTATAAACTAAGAAGTAGAAACACATTCTATTTTGCAAGGATTGAAGCTTTGTGCTTAATTCTCGGGTAATAGTTGAGTTAGACTCTAGAGTTTTGGTTAACATATGCCTTGGTAGAGTTCAAATTCCATGGAAGCTAGTGAATTGGTTAGCTGAGGTATTGGGGTTCTCGTTTATGGATGGTTTTCTTCATTATTATAGAGAGGCAAATCAAGTAGTAGATTTCTTGGAAAATATGGGATGTTCGTTGGAGTTTGACCACCTACAGTACTCAATCACTGATACTTTGTACCTTGAGGGGTATATTGACTTTAGATAGGTCAAGCTTGCCTTCATTAAGAGTAAGAACTATCTAAATGTAATATAAAATATCATTATCAAAGTTTGTAATTTCTTTATATTTTCACGTCTTTGATGGTTGGCATCTAATGCTAGATTATTTGTTAATGCCAACTTTATTTATTTCAGGCAGGTGAGGTTCATGCCCCCCTGCTCTGTACTTTTCACTTTCCTTATTAATAAAATAGGATAGCCATCCCCTCTAGGGTGTCACCCCTGGTTTTAAAAAAAGTTACTTGCATCAAATAATAATCAATCTATTTCACTCCATAATTATTTAAACTTTAACCTATTCCACAAAATTCATTCTAATGTATGAACTTAACATATATGAGAAAGATGTTTCAATTTTCAAAAATTTCATACCCTTTATTAAAGGAAAACACCAACTTTAAATTAACACAAAAATATTTAGAAGCTTGCTTGAAAAATCACCAAATCTGTTGAGGTAAGGATAAAAACCTTGTTATGAATCATCTTAGTTACCTAATTAGGTCATTATTTCAAATGACTATCAGTATCACTATTAAATTCAAATTTTTACTTGGCTTAAAGTCACATAGTGAATTTATTTAATGTTTGCTTATTCACATTTTTTTTCCTTTTTCCCCTTTTGTTTAAGACACCAAAAATGATTAAAAAGAATTAACTTTTAACTCAATTATATATCCAAATTATACAAAAAGCAATACAAATCAATTTTTTATCCTCAAAATATTTAGTAAAAATAAAATAAAATAAATCATCGAAGTTCACAACTATTTGCCTAAGCAAATCTAATCATAATAGTAATCAAACTTATAATAAATTATCTAGATCAATATTTTAAAAAAATATATTTTCCTATTAAGGTAAATATAATAAAATTGATTAGCAAAACAATTAATTCCCTCCCCATAATTTAATTGTACATTGTCCTTAGTGTACACAACATGTAAGAATAATGAAAAACTAGAAAATAATGGAAGGTGGAAATGATAATTAGTATTCCCTTGAGAATAAAAGAATTTTCCCTTATCCAATGCTATTAATATCTATCCAAGGCAAGTAAAGTTGATCTTTAATTCATGGTAATGCTGCTTATATATCCAGTAAAACTTCATCAAGTCTCGTCCCATGTAGAATAGTTATAATTTAATAGTGAAAGAACATCAAAATAAACATAAATATATGAGAACAAACAAAAAATATTGCTAAAGATCCTAAAAACTATCAAATTAAACAAAAAAACCTAAATATTAAGTTTCCTCCCAATAAATGCTTCATTAGGAGTCTTCTAATTAGAATTCTCCTCATGCCCTTCACTTATTTGAGATCCTCAATTGATCTATCCATAAATTGAATGTTTATCTTAGTTAGATTAGGTTCAGTGAATCCTAACTCCTTAAACATGTGATAAGGCATTAAATTAATTCTATCTCCCAAATTTGGTAAAGCCCTTTTAATTGAAAGCTACCAATATTATAAGGAATTGTGAAAAATCCTTAGATCTTTAAACTTATATATTAGCTTGTTTATTAGGATAGTGAAGTAAACCTCATTCAAATTAACTACCATAACTCCTCAAACCTCTTCTTATTAGAAAGGAGATCTTTTAAGTATTTAGTATAGTTTAGCATCTATAGAAGAATTTCAACAAAAGGTTTGTTAATATGTAATTGCATAAGAAGCTCTAAAAGCTCACTGAAGTTATCTTCCTATTTATCTATCTATCTCAAGTATGATTTGGTACAGAATCTTAGTTTTGAGCATCCTTATTTGACTCTTTATCCTTCTCTTTCTTTTTCTCCTCATGTTTATTCTCTTATACAATATCCTTCTCTTTCCTTCTATTTCTATTTCATCAACTTACACCTCATTTCTACTCTTAAAGTTATTACACTCATTTGCTCCCTCGAGTTTGGCTTAGTATTGCTGGATAAAGTGCTTGAATGACTTTTAGAGGCAAGCGTAGCAAACTATCCAATATGAATTTCTATGTTATGAATAGAGGCTTATTGATTTTTAAGATATATTTTAGTGCTTTAGAAGCAACCTTGGGATGTAACGATAAGTTTTGTTATGAGCTCCTTGAGATTTGACCTCCTTTCTTGCTATTGTTACTATTGCAATCTTAGTGGACTCAATATTTTCATAAGAACTTTGGATGCTTCCTTTACCCTAGATTATAAGCACGATAATATTGGTTATATTTAGATTAGTCTCCTATAAAATTAACTTGTTTAATTGACTATTTGTTATTGCTAGGCACCTAACATTTGTGATTGGAGTGCCCATCACCATAAATATCTCAATGCATCATTTAATATGGCTGAGTTGTCGATCCCATATTATCTATCTTCTTACTTAAGATTTTCAATTTCACCTATAATATTATCACTTTATTGGTATTATATATGTCACCTAATTTTTTCTTTGGTCTCATATTCTCCCATTAATAATTATTCATTGTTATATTCTCATTCAACTCTTACAATTCCTTAGGAGATTAAAGCAAATGGTTTTATCTGAAACTGTATCAATCAACTACTTTATTGGATAGCTTAATCCACTATAAAATGTCTGCATTTGTAGCCTAAAGTGGAATCTATAGAGTATACTTATATAAAATCTCATTCTTTAATTGTTAAAAAGAGAAGATGTCATTCTTGAGTCTTTGTTCATGTTGTAGAAAAATACCTAGTTAAAAATTTCTTAATTAGCCTATTACAAGTGGTAAAAGATGTAAAAGTAAAGACCTTAACCATAATTTAACTTTGTCTCTTAATATGAAAAGGAACAACCTTATCTGAATCAAATCCTCTAAGGCTTTATTAATCTTGAAAATGTCATAGGTCTCTAAAAAATTTGTAATATGAGTATTTGGATCCTCATCTAACAAACATCAAATTGTACAAGTTTATTGCAACATTTGAATCATATTAGACTTAAGCTCAAATTTATTATCCTTTGCTGTTGGCCTAATAATGCTAGACTTTGTCTCAATAAGTGACAATCTAGAATTGTCCCTTATAACCATTATCTTTAAGATGATTAATCAAAACTTCTCCTTAATAAATGCCTTTTAAGGTTTCATTAATTCAATTTGTAAATTCCCATTATGGATTTCACTCTAACCTAGAAGAATTATACGGTCCTAGATCTAGGATTTCATTTAACTCTCATTATTCAAATCTTGATTAATTCATTTATATGACCTTTTACGTTTACTACTCCAATTCCTATATATGAAATCTGAAATTGAATCTTCTGCTTTCTCTACTTCAGTTGAACAAAATATAAACTGATGAATAATTCTCAAAAGAACTAAATCTTGCATTTAATTAACAAATCAGTTCAAAATAATAGGTTCTAAGATTCATCTCACGTAGATCTATATTCCAATTTAAATTATAAAAAGACAAAGAAATCTAACAATAAATAGTAAAGAAAATAAGTTTAAGATAATGAGTTCTCATGGACCTTGAATCTTGATGTTCTAGATTGAATATTGATGAAATCTTAAACTTATCTTTAAGATTGCTTCCTTTTTTATGTGTTCTTGACTCTCCTTTGGTTATCCTCTCGTCCTCTTCTCATCTTTTGATCCTTAGACTTACCTCTTCACTGTGTCTCTCTCCTATTTATACAAAAAATTAAAATTTTTTATTAACAAAACTTCAACACAATCATATATTGGTCTCTTTTTACTTCACTGCTTTCTCGACTTCTTTTCATAAAACATTGGCAATAACGAACACGGATTTATATTTCACCCGTGTTGGCTTCATACATCCTCTACTGCACATTTAAGGTTCACCTAATGAACACAAGTCTAAATGTTATAAACATAGGTCCCTATTTCAAGAAAAAAAAACGTGTCAAATAGACACTTATAGCTTTTCTAACTATAAAGGCAGAGTATATGGTGTGTTATGAGGCTCCTTGTTATGCAATATGGTTGTAGAACTTCATTTTAGTATTAGGAGTTATGGACTCCATTTCAATGCCATTAATATTACATTGTGACAATACCAAACTTATTTCTTTTTATAAGAATACTAAAGCATTTCTCGATTTAAACATATTGAATTAAATTCTACTTTTTCAAAGAGAAATTTGTAAAGTCTCTAATTACTACTAAGCGTATGCCTATGAGTAGTATATTGTTGTATCCATTAACTAAAGGCTTACATATCATTTTTAGTAGAGTTTCAAGAATATGTGTCTCTTATGGGATCATCAAGAATCTATTTTCCTTTATTTAAGTGAGAGTTTCCATGTTATGTATATTTTGTAGGGATTGCTCGGATTTTGTGTAATACAAGCATATTATAGAAGTTTTATCATTGTTTATAACATTTTATAACTTTACATTTATAATGAGTGACAAAATGATGATATTCATTCTGTTGAATTCATATTGATATTATTATCTTGCTTTTAAATTAGTAGTGCCTAATTATGTACAACCCATACATCTTATTAATATATTGGTTGTAAATGATTAGTTTGGTTATATATATTGTTGTAAAGGTATTATGGTATGATTATATTGTCCAAGTAGAAGAGTGTTAAATAATTAATTTCTTAATCATATGCATGTGCCATTTAGGTCATTTATAAGATGGACATTATATTACTAAATTTATTATGAACTTTTCGGTCCATTCGCCAATCTTATCTGGACCTAAGTATTGGGCTTATAGGCTATCACAAGCTATATTTTAAGCTAATTAATGTATTCTTCTCAATTTTCAATTTGGAAATTAGTTAATCAATTGCATTCCATGAATTTTAAACATTTCTATTATAGTTTATTATCATATTATAGCAATCTATTATGAAATTGTGACTTTCAATCAATTTTCATTATTTGAAGGAGGTAAGTCTTTAATCTTTTTATTTATACATTCTTGAAAGCTATAAAAATTTTAGGGTTAAATTCATTGGACCATCAATGGTTTGACATATTATCAATAATCTCCTTATAATTTTGGTTTTAAAACACTCATCCTCATGTCATCAACTTATTGTTAAAATTATAATTGTATACCTAAAACGATGTCATTTTTAATACATGGTTTTACATGACATCATTTTGATGTTTGGAATTAGGGTTTGTAACAGAATTTGATGATAGAAGATATACGTTATAAAATTAAAACTATGAGGGAATTATTGATATTTTTTAAAAATTAAAGTATACATTGATAATATGTCAAACTAAAAGGGGCTTGATAGATTTTATCTAAAATTTTATTTTGATTGGTAGAAGCGTATTGTTTTTACCAATTTAAAATAATTGCTTGTTGCTTAAAAATTCCACATCTAAAAAGTAATAATTAGGATGTAACTGCTGAATAACTTTTGTTAGTCATCATAATGTCTTGCTGGGGCTAATTTCCTTGTTGTAGCATAGACCCTAGGCTAACGGTCCTCCTATTGCCAAAAGAATACTAACAAGGTTTTGTGCTTCAAATATGCCATGATTTCTCAACTTTATGCTAATGCAACTAAAGTCTAGATCCTCTGTCTAATATAACCTGTCTAACTCTGTCTAATTGAAATACGTCATCGTTTCTTCTTAAATTTTAAACACTCTATTACTCTTCCTAAAATTCATGGCTTATAAGCCAAGCCTACCCAGTCGACGTCCTCTATCATCTTCTTTTCAACACTACAAAAGTAGCCCTCTCACCGTCTCGTCTCTCTTCTCATCGCCACCTTCCTACACTTGTAAAACCTAGATTTCCTAATCTCAACTGCATCAAATTATGTGACATTTTTGGACAATCACCTTCTGTAAATTTATCACAGAATTAGGGATGACGATGAAGCATTGGCAGCCGACATCCTCTATCATTCTCTTTTCAACATTACAGAAGTAGCCCTCTTACCGTCTCATCTCTCTTCTCTTCACCACTTTCCTACACCTTGTAAAACCCAGATCCCTTAATCTCAACCACATTAAATTATGTGCATTTTCGGATGATTACCTTCCATAAATTTATCACAGAATTAGGGATGACGATGGAGCATGAATGACGATGAAGCATTGGTAATGATTTACAAAAAGCAAAAAGTTGATATTATAAATTTATAGGTGTTCTCAAGGTCGTAAATGAGAAAATTATTCCCTGCATTTTGGAGGATATAACACCATATCTAAATTTATTCTAGCGATATGGATTTTTACTTGGTAATCTCTTGATTTTAAATTTGATAGATAACATATTCTTACACTTGTATGGTCGTGCAAGCTAAGTCACAATCATGACTTTTCTTTGCCTAAAGTTAATATGTTCTAAAGTACAGTAAAACCTCGATAAATGAATATTCGATAAATTAATAATCTCGATTAAGTAATAATTTTCTCCGATCCCGGCTTGGGCCAATGGGATAAAATAATAACCTCGCTAAATGCATAAGATAATAGTTTTAAAAAAATTCCTTGAGGCCCGCTGAAAATATAAAATAATAATTCATTAAATAAATATGAAAATTACATATATAATTCATAAAATAAAGCACTTTTTTTTATCCGAACGGAATTATTCAACCACCCTCAATCAGGAGGGACATTTGGCTAAGAAAGTTCGCACACGCACTAGGGAGGAAGACCCCCTACCCACAATGTCATATAGTGCAGCGGTTCTGAGCACACAGACGGGGCTCCTCTCCGACGACGTCCCTAGCTGGCTAGACGAAGCACCTATGGAAACAGAGGAAGGAGATATCACTATCACACCCGGAACCAATGGCGAAAGAATTACACTATCGCCTACATTCAAATCCAGACTTGATAAGAAATGGGAACATGCTGTAGTCATCAAGCTTCTGGGGAGGAAGATTGGGTACCGAGTAATTAGCGTGCGTCTGAAGAACTTGTGGAAGCCAAGCGGCCCGATGAAGGTCATCGATCTGGATAATGACTATTTTCTGGTAAACTTCATAGAGGAGGCCGACTTCTTCCAAGCTCTCACCAAGGGACCCCGGATAATTTTCGGCTACGCTTTATCAGTTCAACGTTGGCTTCCATCCTTCCGTCTGTCGCAAGGCACCGCCTCCAGAGCCGTGATCTGGATCAGATTTCTTGACCTACCGATTGCGCGTTACCACCCTAAGATTCTCTCAGCATGGGGCAACTTGGTAGGGCAAACCATCA
>JAOTAY010000005.1:35866685-35880225 GCA_025629805.1 Erythroxylum baracoense
GCTCACATTTAAGCACAATAAATCACCAAATAAGAATAGAATTAGGAACTAAAACATGCTAGATTTACACACTATCAATAACTCACATATAATTATTCATGTCCATGCCTAAATGAAGAAATAACCAATTTACCCCTGTCTTTTAAATTAATTACCATTATATCCCTTACCATACTTAGATGCACTTAATTCGTTATGTTCACTTCTTAATACACCATAGATATGTTGTAATACTTTTAGAGTATATGCCGAGGCCTTACATTTCTCTCCCCCTTAAAAAGAATTTTATCCTCGAAATTTGTACATGTATTGAATAGTTGTCGGTACTAAGTTCTCATCATCGATTTAGGTTCCCAAATTGCCTCTTCAATACCATGATATTGCCAAAGCACCTTTACAGAAGGAATTTGTTTATTCCTTAACCGTCTCACTTCAATAGCCAGGATTTCCTTCGACTGTTCATCTTATGAGAAGTCTGGTTAAACCGTTATTTCTTGTACCGGTAACACATATGAATCATCCAATCAATTCCTTCATAGCATTAAGATATGGATTACATTGGCAACTTGGATAGTTCTACAGGAAGATTTCATATGAACCTATAAATCTCAGACTAAGTTTTCTCTTTTTCTCGAATCTTAACACCTTTCTTTAGGGTAAAACTTTCAAGAAATCTTTATCACCTACTGCATATTCAATATCTTTCCCCTTGAAGTCAACATATAATTTCTATCTATCACTTTTGGCCTTCAATCTTTGCTGAACAACCCTCACTTTCTTGTCTGTGTCTTTGACTATGTCAGACCTAATCATCATGTTCTTAGCCAATTTTTTCCAATAAATTGGAGTTCTACATTTCTGCCATATAATGCTTCTTCATATGGTGTCATGCCTATATTGGACTGATAACTATTGTTGTAGGCAAATTCCATCAAAGTAATGTACCTATCCTAACTGCCTGGAAATTCCATAACGTATGCTTTAAGCATGTCTTCCAACACCTATATAACTATCTCAGATTGCCCATTCATTTGTATATGAAAGGTTGTGTTGAAGCTCAGTTGAGTACCCAAAACTGCTTGTAGACTTTTCCAAAACCTTAATGTAAATCGTGGATCTCAATTAGAAACAATTGACAATGGCACTTCATGTAGCCAAAATATCTTATTCATATACAACTCAGCTAACTAATCCATATAATAATCAGGTCAGACTGGTATAAAGTGAGCTAATTTGGTGACTAAGTCCACTATAACCTATACTACATCATGCTTTCTCTGTGTAAGGGGTACACTTGTGACAAAGTCCATGGTGATATTATCCCATTTCCACCGTGGAATTGGAATGGGATTCACTAAGCTAGACGAGACTTGATGTTCAACTTTCACCTATAGACAAGTCAAACACTTAGACACATAGTCTACTACATCATCCTTAATTCTTGACCAACAATAATGTTTTTTCAAGTCCTAGTACATCTTGTTACCCCCAGGATAAATGGTAAACATAATATTATAGGCTTTATGTAATAACTTGTTCTTTAAGTACTTTACTGTCGGTACATATAGTCCATTTTTAAAGTACATACTTCCATCATCTTTCACTATAAAATCAGTTTATTTCCCTTCTTGTACCATTTGTACAATTTGTTGCAACTTGGCATCTTCTTTTTGTGCATGTATTATCATCTGTCTCAAGTCAGGAAGCGCTTTTGACTAGGCTATCATAACTCTACCTAGTATAAATCTCCATCTACTATGATGCAATAATAGAGCTGACATAAACTTCCCACTCAAAGCATCTGCTACGATATTAGCTTTCTCTGCGTGGTAGTTAACTATGCAATCATAGTCTTTCAAAAATTCTAACCAACAAAATTGCCTCAAATTGAGCTTCTTCTATGTGAGCACGTACTTGAGACCTAACGGTTAATGTATATCCCATATCTTTCCCCATATAAGTAATGTCACTAGATTTTCAGGGCAAACACCACTACTACTAATTCTAAATCATATGTAGGGTAGTTCTGTTTATATGGATTTAACTGTCTCAAGGCGTAGTCGAGGCATAAACGACCACTTTCCCATCTTGCATTAGTACATAACCTAGATCATTCCTAAAAGCATCATTGTACATGACATAAATTTTTCCTGGAGTTGGCTATGTTAGCACTGGAGGTTTAATGAACATCTTTTTTAACTACTTAAAAGTATCTTGGCATCTATCATTCCATTCAAACTTTGTAGCTTTTCGAAGGAACTTTGTGATTGGAAAAGCAATTATTGAGAATCCTTTGACAAAGCACCGATAATAACCAGCTAAGCCAAGAAAACTTCTCACTTTTGTCACATTCTAGCTTCTAATTGACAATTGCCTCAATTTTATTGGGATTCACCATGATACCTTCTGAAGAGATGATAAGCCCTAGGAAGGAAACTTCCCTAGTCAAAAATCACATTTGCTCAATTTGGCAAATAATTGCTTCTCTCTCCAAGTCTGGAGCACAATTCTAAAATGCTGAGCATGTTCATCTTTGATAGTAGTGTTTTGTATGATATTTTAGGGTTTAATTTTTTATGCATTTTGTGTTAAATTTAGTGTTAAGTTAGATTAGTTTTTGTGTTTAAATATTTTATTTGGTTATTCTGAATCTTTGAGCTTAAATTGTATATTTTTTAGGTACCTTGATGTGTGTGCTAGTATTGCAGGGTAAACATGGATCAACGGTGAAGATTTGAAGAGTTTCGAGCTAAAAGACATAGGTCATGATCGTGCACAGAGGCCACAATCATGACAGAAGAGGAGGAGCCAGCAGCAGCCAGGCCACGATCGTGCATCATAGGCCACAATAGTGACAGAGAGTGTTAAGTCAGGCCACGATCGTGCACAGCTAGGTCACGATCATGACAGAAAGGTTAAACAATAAGCCACGATCGTGCCCTGCATCAGGCTGACAGAAAAACTCAAAATTTGGGTTATTTTTTGGACCGTTTCGACGCCAAGTTTGACCTAGGGCTGCTACAGAATAAATAGCACAATACCTAGCAGCTGTCGAGGGAGATTTGGAGAGCCAAGAGCTGCAAAAGAGAGAGACTCTGCTGAAAATCTGAGGGAAAACCTAGTTAGAGATCAATCGATCGAGGAAGCAGACGAAGGAAGACATGCACGGAGACACGCTTAACGCAATGTACTTCCCAGAATAAGTGGTTTCCTGCAATCACGACTCCGAGATCCATTCCGAAATTATATTCTAGTTGTTATTTCGATTTCATTTATATATGGAGTCTCGAGATTGATTAAAGATATTTGTTGTTGAATATTGATGCTTTTGTCTAAACTCACATTCGGGTTTATTTATTCTTGAAATTAATAAGAATGGTTTGATTGTGTTTTATTTCAATTTATTATGATTTAATTCGATTATTTATAATTAGGCAATAAATTAAGAGGGTGAGCCGTTGCAAATCATCAATTTAGGATAACAAGAGTTAGGTAAATCGATAGGTAGAGAATTGAATCAAATTGGTAGAGTCGTGTAACGAGAGATCGAGCACAAATTCTCGGTAGGTTAATAGATAGCGTTAGAACTAATATAGGTTTTGGACGAATTGCGGATCGAGAGATCGCAATTTCTACAATTTGAATTAGGGAATATTAATTAGGGTTAAGAATTATAACTCGGGAGAAAGTAATTCACCTTAGGACCGTTTAGGTTTGTTAAATCGAAAATTTCATAATTGGATAGATTTTCTTTAATTTTGAATAAATTCCCCCTTTCTCTCAATTGCTTACTTCTAGGTTGAATTTCGGATTATTTGTGTGAGTTTGCTTCTGTTTGTTATTTTGGTGATTTAAATTCTCATATTTGATTCTTGATTAATTTTAATTTCTGCAGTAGTCGTTTAATTAGGTTTTACGAACCTAACTACCTTTAGATTTTTAGGACTAGTTCCCTTCCTCGTGGGATCGACACCTTAGATACTACGCGAACGACCCGTGTGCTTAGAGTAACCACCAAGGTTAAAATTTAGTAAAACTTAGAACGTGTAACCTTAAGCGAACAAGTTTTTGGCATTGTTGCCAGGGAAGGCAACTTAGTTCTACAGTTTAAGGCATCAGGATAACTTTTAATTTTTGTTTTTCTTTTTTATAGTTCTACGTAGAAATCGTGCTCTTGCATAAACACAAGAGTCAAGAGGGTTCGAGTCGCGAAATTGAGACTTTAGATTTAGACATAAAAAAGAAGACGAGTTTGAGAAAGCACAAATGGTCAAGGAATTCCAAAGAAATATGAGTCAAGAAGTCAACCCTAGTAGGCAATAATAAAGGGCCCTTATGGATTTTATGAGGCCAGGGTTCAATCCTGCGAATGGCTAGACCGCCTGTTCAAGCGGTTTCTTTTGAAATCAAGTCAACCCTTTTAAACATGCTTCAACGGAATGTTCAATTCTATACACTTGCAAATGAAGACCCGAATGCTCACATCATGAGTTTTCTCGAGATCTATGATCCTTTCAGGTATCACTAAATGTCGAAAGACGCTGTGAGAATTAGACTGTTTCCCTTTACGTTTAGGGATACAGCAAAGGCTTGGTATCATTCACTGAGCCCTGCTAACATTACAACATGGGAACAGTTAGTACGTGCCTTCTTAGATAAATATTTCCTACTAAAAAATACCAGCAAAATTATTAAGGAAATTACAAATTTCCAATAAGGTGATGGGGAGTCCATTTATGAAGTATGGGAGCGTTACAAGGATTTACAGAGGAGATGCCCACACCACAATCTACCCAAGGAGTTCTTACTGTAGACATTTTATAATGAAGTAAACCCACAGACTAGAGGCACCATCGATGCGGCGTCAGGAGGATCTTTAATACGAAAGACGGTTGATGAAGTAGAGACATTAATAGAGGAGATGGCCAGTAATAGCTGCTTATAGACTAGTGAACGTAGTAAGCAACCTACTTTATCGATTAGATGACGGAAATGCAAGCTAAGATCGACAACTTGACGAATATGAAGGCATCATCCTCAACTATGGTAAAAGCCGCGCAATTGAAATGCAAGCTATGTGGCCAATTTGATCATGATACAGTGGACTACTTTTTGATGAGAAAAGATAACCCGGAGCAAGTTCATTACATGGGAGCCAAATTTGGACATGGAGGAGGTAATAATCCCTACTCTAACACATATAACCCTGGGTGGAAGAATCACCCAAATTTCTCCTGGTCTAACAATAACAATGGAGGGTAGTTCAGACCCCAAGGACAATCGAGTTTCCCATAAGACAAAACAAGCTCGATGGATTAGAAATTGGACAAAATTTTGGATAAGATAGGGGGAATGGAGGAAGCACATAGGAGGCTCGAGAGTAAATTCAAGCAAGTCATGAATAATCATGCTTCGTCTATCCACAATTTAGAAGTCCAAGTGGGGCAGCTCACAGAAGTAATGTCAACTCGGAATGCTGGAACTCTTCCTAGCAACACCGAGTCAAACCTGAAGGAGCGTATCATGGTTGTAAGCTAGAATCAGGACGAGGAGCTGGAAGAGGTAGATAAAGGAGAAGCTCATGTAGTTAAAGACGAGCTTCCAAGTGAGACTGTGAGCAATTTGGTGGGGGTAACTCGACGGGTATTTCCGCACCAATTCTCTGCTCAAAAGAAATTATATGCTAGTAGAGCAGCAGTAACGTTACAAGAAATCGAGTCAACCAAAGTCGAGGAAGTGACGGAACAAATACAATCTAAACTTGAATTACAAGAGTCTATCACAAAGAAGGGAAAGGAGCAGATATTGGAAGACACCTCCAACATAGTGAAGAAGAATGATCCAGGTGACTTTTTCATCCCTTGCAGTATCAACAAGATCATCATAGATAGGGAATTCGTAGACTTAGGTGCAAGTATAAACATGACGCCCTACACTATCAGTCTTAAATTGGGGTTTCGAGAGTTAGCACCCACAAAGTTTTTAGTTAAGACGACCAACAGAACTTCATTTAGACCGATGGGAATCATACAAGATATGCCGATCAAGGTCAGTAATTTTATCTTTCTTACGGATTTCTATATTTGGATATTAGTTAAGATGACGATACCTTGATGATTCTTGGACGACCTTTTTTAGCCACTGCATACTCAACGATTAATGTGGAGGGGGCAAACTAACTCTACAAGTAGGGAAGGAGCAACTGATCTTCAAGGTGACTCTTAAAGAATACGGAGCTTCTTCAACTCCAGTAGATCGCAATAAACCCAACCTCGAGAAGAATGGGAAGACATTGAGAATCCTACAAATGCCTTCCAAAAGAAGCACTCGTGAAGGCTAAGGCGAGGTAAAGAAAATTCCAAAGAAGGTGGTAGTTGCAAGATGGTAGCAAATATTCAGACTTTGAAATTAATAACAATGCTACTATCAAATCGGTCATTGCAACCACCGTGAGCTTTAAAGGAGTGTCGAGCTACTAACGTTAAAAAGAAGCACTACATAGGAGGCAACCCATGGAAAAAAATTAAAATTTAGTTTGTTGTTCAATCTTGTTAGATTAGTTGAATTTCCTAGTTCAATAAAAGCAAAAAGAGAAATAGGATTTTGGAATCATGGGGAAGAGTATGCAAGCATATTAAGAGAAGTGAAGAAGAACTATGAACTGAGAGAAGGAAAGAATTGGAAGAAGAAGGTTTTAGTGTCAGGATATGGGCACTGGCCACGACCTGATAGGTCACGATCATGGCTTGCGATTGGGATGTCCTTCTGTGGTACGCCGCATGCCACGATCGTGGCCTGCGATTATGTGCAAAAAGGGGAGGATGCAAAATTTTAAGTGACAACTTTACCATTTTACCCTTTTTACCACCTATTTATTCAATTCTTACTTAACTTTCACCTTCACTTTTATTTTTACTTTATGTCTCTATAATTTCAACTTCCAAATGCTTTAACATCTCTCTAGAAGTTTTCCATCAACAACTTCCTAAATTGAACCCAATCATGCCTCGTATCAAGCAAACTACCCGATGAGAGCCTTACGGAGCACAACAAGTCACAGGATGGGGGAGGTGGAACCGACCAACAGATTTTGGAGCTTCATTTCCCATCTACTCCGAGGAGGAAGGTACTTGTTTCTGTTCCCTTCGCTCTAGGCATATAGTTATGCCTAAATATTTTGATTTCGATACATTGGATAGGATAGGGAGCGAATAGAAAATTTAGCAAAGAGACTCCAGTAGGGTCAATTTATTAGACTTCAATTCCCTGTTTATGAGGAGTTGACCTTAGAATTTTTCACATCCCTAACCTTTGACCCCAAGAGCATCAAATAATTATGGTTCCGGTTGAGAGGGCGAGCGTATGAACTAATAATAGTGATTATGTGTGAAATATGTGGATTCCCTAAATCCACCATTGTCGACCAACATGATGACTTCTGTCCCTCCTAATACTGGCACGAGCTTACTGACATTAAGCATTTTTACGCAAAAAATGACCACAACAACATTATCTGGTCACATAAACACTTATTATTGCACAAATTTATACGCCAGCTAGTCTTTGATAAATCAGAGACCAACAAGTGTTCAACTAAGGAACTGTTCATATTGTGGTGCATGGACCACAGTATCCCAATCTGCACATCCACGTATGTGTTGAATGCTCTTGCTGCAGTTCTGCAGAAGCGAAGCAACCATCTTGGAATGGGGTACCTGGTTTCCACCATTGCAGAACATTTTGGTATAGATCAGAGGGGGTTAATAGGGCACCTGCCTGAGTTCCTTGACCACCATCATCTATATCGGGTAGAGATTATTCACTCCACCAATATGAGTCTGCCGGAAATAAATGAAAAGACACATATGTGGACCAAGACAGGCCAGGCAAGCTCGAGCTCCACACTTACTGGGTAGGCACGGGAAGCATCAACTAGCGAGGACTCGGAAGAAGAGGACCAACACTGGACAATGGTTTTGGATGCGATATCTAAAACCAACAAAACATTAAAGGAAGTGGTGCATACACAAAGACTCCATTGCTGAGAAATAAGCCGACTCCATCAGTATTTCAAAGCTCAGGGTATTCAACTACCACCTCCCACACCATTACCACCTCCATCTCCTTAGGATCCAAATCTAACCCCAAAATCTCTCTCCAGCTTTATTTTTATCTTATGTGTTTATTTTTCTGTCATTTTTGTTTTACTTTATTCTTCTTTAATTTATTCTATTCCTTTTTATTTTAAATTTCTGCTTGCACATTTTGTTTATGTATGTGTCACGTGTGTTCCATTCTCACATTGAGGATAATGTGTTGTTCAAGTGTGGGGAGAGATTCTGTGTCTTTTCTTTTGTATGTGAATTTTAGCATTCTGTATGATAGTATTAGGTTGCATAATGTGAAGTGTGTGAATGTGTCAATGGCCTAGATTGAGTGAATTGTTTTTAATTTTGGACATAGTCTATTAGGTTGCAGAAAATCATTAGCTTGCAAAATTAGTAAATTAGGGGGCCTTTGGATAATTATATAGCCTAATTAGGACTTAGTGGAAATTTAGAGCCCTATAGATTGTCACATTCATTCATAATTTGAGGCCTTTTAGGTTAAGTCACTCAACTAGTATTTTTCATGGAAACTAATAGCTAAAAGCAACAAGGTAGGAAAAAAAAGGTTTAGTTCAATAATCACTATTCTACTGACCTTCGAGATTAAATTTATTTCACGAAGTCGAAGCCATTGCCTCATTACTGCATTGCATGTTTTTTTATATTTGTTATTTGTTTTATTTGCTTGAGGACAAGCAAACATTTAAATGTGGAGATGTTGATAGTTACAATTTGTATTGTGTTTTAGGATTAGACTTGATAAGTATTTTAAAGTCAATTCAAGTGTTTAGTATGCATTTGGAGTTTATTAGGTTAGTTTTTGTGTTTAAGTGTATTTATGGGTTAGTTTGAATCTTTAAGCTTAAATTATATATTTTTTAGGTACCTTGATGTGTTTGCTAATGTTACAGGGAAAACAGGGAAGAACGGGAAGAGTTAAAGAGTTTTCGAGCCAAAAAGCACAGGCCATGAAAGTGACAGAAGAGGAAGAACCAGAAGCAGTCAGGCCACGATTGTGAGAGAGAGTGTCAAGTGAGGCCATGATTGTGACAGAAAGGAAAAAGTACCAACCATGATCGTGGTAGGCAGGACCACGATCGTGCACTGTGTCAGGCTGACAAAAAAACTCAAGTTTGGGATGAATTTTTGGACCGTTTCAACCCTGACTTTGACCTCAAGCCTCAAAGATATAAATAGAATAGGATGTGACAGAAGAGAAAAGAGCTAAGAGCTGTAAAAGAGAGAGACTCTGCCGAAAATCTAAGTGAAAACTTAGTTAGAGATCAATCGATCGAAGAAGGAGACGGAGGAAGGGAGGCATAGAGAAATGCTTGACACGATGTACTCCTCGACAATGGTGCCAAAAACTTGTTCGCTCAAGGTTACACACTCTAAGTTTCAATATTTTTAACCTTAGGTACTACGGGAACGACCCATGCACTTACGGTAATTACCAAGGTTAAAAATATTGAAACTTAGAGCGTGTAACCCTGAGCGAACAATCACCGGTGTGACTGCCCTAGTTAGACTGATCAATGAACCTACTATCCCACTTTCATATTTTATCTGATTAAATCCATAGACATTCCTGCATTTCCATCCCCTTTATTTTGGTTTTCCCATTTATTTACATTATTAAATCGTTCTTCATCCAATTATATGGATTGATCTAAAATTCGTAAAAGATGTTGGTTGCACTTAAGAGTTGACTACTCTACCCTTGAGTTAACAACCCAAATAACAAATAAAAAACTTAGGTTATATAGGTACAATCAGAATTAAAAAAAGATTTTTATATCATATCAAATCCAATAAACCAAAGAATTGACTGAAGAGAAAAACGACGCATTGGTTCAATAATCAATATTCCCTTTTTTATCAATTATGTAAGAGTAAAATCTTGTTGAATCATTAGAATATCAACACTCATTTCACCACTTTAAATAGAGGATATAATAATTAATCGTCGATTTGTCAATCTAAGCAGGAGGTTTGATTCAAAAAGTTTTGACAAATGCCAAACATATATTGTTCCTATTCGTTAAGCATAAATGAAACTTCCATAAAAAATTCCATTAATTTGGATAAATAAAATTCATCTTATCTTTCTTATTGCTAATTATCAAGAATTTGAACCAAAAATGGATACATTCAACATCTAATTTTTTGACAGCCGAAAGGGGGCCTTTATTAACTTTTGATTTTATCTGATTTTCTTTATTTTTAGATCAAAAAGAGGACAAAGAAGAAAAACTTCATTTTAGCATACTATCAGATCTCATAGAATAGTGCTGATTGTAGTCCGCCCTACTTATCTACGTTTATCTATGACACAAAATTGGAATTCTTTGCATTTTTTTTGCAATCCATTAAGAAGTAAAAGGTCAAGTTTCATTCAAATTAATCACTTTGACTAACTTAACTAACAGTTTTTACGTAAATTAGAAGTTAAAGGCAGTAAGAACTAAAATGAACAATTCAGTAGCAATAAATACAGGAATATTTACTTCCATAATCTTATCCTTTCTTTATGATTTACTTCACAATAACTCGGGACTGAATCCCATAGAGATGAAATGCCTATAAATTAAATGGGATGAATTCCATGGTGATGATGTCCAATCTGATCAATATCATGAATAGCAATATTTGAGTTATCAAATCGATTCATCGTCACACTTGGAATAGTATAACATAGAAACATCATTTATCCATAAGTAAAAAAAAACGTATGCCTAATCCAATCGAGATTTTCGTTTCATTACCTTATTTTTATTTATTATTTATCTACCATTTTTCCAACTTCATTTGTTTCTAAATTCTGAAGTAAATGGACTTCTAGATGCGGGATTTCATGAGTGATCTTTTTAGAGCCTTCGCTTGTCACATGAGTCTAAATATCAGTAAAAAAAGATTTGCATGATTCTTTCTATAATTTACTCTTATATCAGCCCTATTTGCTCAAAGGTTAAAGCATCGTATTTGTAATGCGATGGTCATTGGTTCGATTATGGTAGCTAGCTTTTCTCTATTTATTTTAATTTTACATGATTAATATTTAATCAGTAATTTTTATTAATCAGTAATAATAACTAATGGAAGTGTTATTTAGAATAGATAAATATTAATGAATAAAATAATCAATAATGTAATATTAATGAATAAAATAATAACTATTGGAATTGTTATTTAGAATAAATATTAAAAAAGAAATAAAAACAACTAAGACATCTGAAAATAATATAAGAAAGACTCATATATTTATCCATCAACATTACAAGTAAATACTTCGCAAGAGATTCTTTGTAACTATAACACAACTAAAAGAAAATTTGTTCTTACTTATGTTCGGAGATATTCCTCTCAACAATTATCTATCAAAAGAACATATTATCAAGATAGAGAACCCCTTTGATCGAAATAAAAATTCAATCACAATGTTATTTTCTTTGTTATTGAATGGGTTTTTCAATTATTTTTAGGTTTGTGCTCTCCTCCGAGTAAAGATTTGCCTGATTTTTATTTACACATATAGGGCAAATGCCTTGAATACCATACCTTTTTACTACAATTTTTTTTTGCAATACCTTACACATCTTCTGCCAATGATTGATTAAGAACCAGTTTGAAATTACTCTTGTCTTTGCAGAAAGATCTATAAAAATACTGGTACAATTTGATTTCTCAACGCACTTATTGATCCTTTTAAACCCCACTTCTATCCTATACTACGAGTGAAAGGGGAAATGAAAAGAAATATAAAATATCCTTTTCAATTTATCAAAAGAAAGAAGAAACTAGGTCATAAAAAAATGTTCTTTATAAAAAAATAATAAACAAACTTTCACAATAAAAAAGAAATCAAATTCTATTATTTCGATTTAGAGACATATATGACTTTAGTAAAACTAAAACTAAAAAGGAACAAGATTCGATAATCAAGAATCAAATAATTCATAAGCAGAATTGCATCTATGGAGTGGACAAATTATTCATTGACTGGAATTGAAAATCAAATATTTTACCTATCCATACAATTGAGTCCTTGGATTTTCGAAATAGTGTGTAAAGAAGTGCTTCAAATTATTGCTATTTGACTAAGACCTGTTTAAACACTACAAGAATACAACGCAATCTACGACGTTTTTAAAACATCGCAGAATGTGCAAAAACGTCACAAAATCCAATTTGTAATGTTTTAAAAAACGTCATAAAAAATTTCGCAGATTGTGGTGTAGGCAAAAGATTTCTGCGACGTTTTATGTAAAATGTCGCAGAATATGTCAACATTCGGTGACGTTTATAAAACCATAAGTAAAACGTTGTCCTTTTTGCGAGGTTATAAGAAAAGACATTTTAGTAAACGTCGCGGAAAGCCAGATTTTGCAATGTTTTCTTATAACGTCGCGGAAAGCCACATTTCACGACGTCACAGAAAGCCACATTTCGCGATGTTGCAGGAAATGTCGTGGAATCTTTGATATTCCGCGTCGTTGTAGAAAACATCGCGGAAAGCCACATTCGACAACGTTTTTGAAACGTCATGAAATGTGAGTTTCCGCGACGTTTCAAAAAAACTTCGTAGAATGTTGTCGAATCCGCGACATTTTAAAACGTCGTGGAATGTGTTAACAGAATGTTGCAGAATACCATTTTCTTCTTGTATTTATTTTTTTCGAAAATAAATTTAATTTAATAATTTTCCAATTTTAATATTATTTTTAATTCTTATTTATTTAATAACTATTCAATATTATTTATGAATTTTATTTATTTAATAATTCTTAAATTTTTTATTATATCAATAATTTTAATAATTATTTATTTATCACAAAAATTTCACAAGTGCAGACAATTTATTATTTCATTATACAATAATTAATATAAAAAGTATGTCATAAGTGTATAAGATATTAATATGAGTACATATATCTAATCTAAACGAATATTATGTGTAGAACATAAAAGTTCCAAGAGCGTTTTTTGTCGTTCAAATTCATTTCTTTGTTGCTGGACTTCAGTAGTTAATCGATCCTACATTTGTTTAACTTTTTTAGTCAATTCATCGACTTGAGACTGTTACTTTTGATTAACCTTCTTGGACTCCTCTAGTTGGTCTCGAAGTCTCTTTCTGACCAAAGTATTCCCTTGTGATCGAGGCTCAACTCCCATACCAACAACATAATCAGATTTAGTGCCCAAGACTTTGTCGCACACTTTATCCACTGTCATCAGATGACCTTGTTCTATTGAATCTGTCGATTCCTTACACATTAATTCCTGAAAATTTAAGAATTAATTAGATACTAAAATTCATAAATACTAAAAATATTTGTAAATGAACTATGTATTCAACCATTTTTCTCTGCATTCTGTAGTTGTCCATTGACCTTTACTTTCATCATAATGAGTGTGATACCATAGCTTCATCC
>JAOTAY010000005.1:35900106-35931354 GCA_025629805.1 Erythroxylum baracoense
TTCCAAAAGTGTGCAAGTTTAGTTTGCTTATCTTCAAAACTAATAATATTAAGAGCTTATTACTGCTTATCTTCTTTGATAGGCGTGCCCAAGTTGATGTGTTCATCATCAGACTATCATCATTTTATAGAAGAATCAAAGGATTAATTTTAGTATATTTTATTAACATGAAGATTAAATTGAAAAGGAAATATATAACCCTTAAGATTTAGTGATATCTAATATATAGTTGAGGAAGTCAATTTTAACCCCACTTGATTTTTATAAGAATAAATAAAAAATATAAAAGTAAAATATATTATTAAATAAAAATAGAAGCCAATATCTTAATAATCATCAACTAATAAAAAATATAATAATTGTACCTAAAATTGAATCTAGCATATAAAATAAAATGATAATAACTATTAAAATTTTAGTTTTAAACAATGTTGTAACTCGTTATCAGTCAACAATTCTTAATTCATTTACCATAACAAATATGTTTTCATTGTAAAGCACCTTTTTTTAGTTCATTAAGATGAAGATGGTTTTTTGTTTTAAAACAAAAAAATAGAATGACCAATACAACTTATATCAATTAGATCATATATTTTCTTTTTATTAATCACTCTTAATACAAAATAGAGAAATTATAAAATTAATAATTAAAATAAATCTTACTTAAAGAATAAAATTCAAACAATAAAATGCATATTCTTCATCATCAAATTATAAGTAATATAAATATATTCGTTGAATTTTTTAAGTTCCAAAAAATATTGCTTCTTGTCATGGATACATTTAAAAACACTCTAATTGTGTTCACAATACAATCTTCTTGTTTTCTTAATCAATACAAAAGAGTCAGATGATTATATACAAAAATTATGACTTTGGATACATGTGAAGCAAGATTAGAAATATGATCCATACAACTAATTTATTTTAAGATGAGATATATATATACAATGAGAAATATATATAAGCTGACAAATATGCTCATATTTTTATTATAAACTCAATCGATACATAATTATCAACATTATCTGTAACAAAAAAGGATAATATTTTTAGTTTAATCCACTTCACAATATTAAAAATTAATTTAAATAAAATTTTTACCTTTTTTACCGTAGTAGAAGCATTAATATGTTTGATAAAAGTTATTCCAACATTACAATAAATAAAAAAATTAATTAAACTTTTTTGTCTTTGATTAGTCTACTTATCTGTATTAGGAAAGATATGTATACCGTTGTATGTAATTATCTTTGCCATATTTAGTTTCACATATAGATAGCGTTGTATCAGCCTTAGTTTAAGGAGTAGATAACTGTTGTAAAGCTGCATAAATACCATGTATATTTCGGATGATCAATACAATCCTATTCACCCAATCTGTCTTCATTATTTTACATGGTATCAGAGCACCGATCCTGGTGCTCTGAATAAACCTTTTTCCTATCGTTCTGCTGCCATTCAATCATGGCGATGGAAACTTCAACCAAAAATGCTGCAATGGATCCATTGCATCCATATTATGCTCATCATTCAGATCAACCAGGGCATATGCTCGTACCAACCAAACTGAATGGATCTAATTATCAATCTTGGCGGAAATCTATGATGGACACCCTCATTGAAAAGAACAAGATAGGTTTTATCGATGGCACACACGAGATGCCGTCCGAGGATGACGAACCTATAGAGTTTGTATTGTGGAATCAATGCAATAGCATGATTCTTTCATGGTTAACACACTTCGTTGAACCTAACATTGCAGCGGGAATTGTTCACGCCAAAGCAGCACAACAAGTATGGGAGGATCTTCAAGATCAATATTCACAAAAAAATGCTCCAACTATCTTTCAGGTTCAAAAATCTATTGCAGCCATCTCACAAGGTACAATTTCTGTGGCCTCTTATTTTACCAAACTTAAAGGTCTCTGGGATGAACTGGAAATATACCGCACACCAGTGACTTGTAACCAAACCAAGGAGCATCAAGATGAAAGAAAAAGAGACAAGTTGATGCAGTTCCTTATGGGACTCAACGAGTCTTACAAAAATGTTAGATCTAATATACTGATGATGTCTCCTTTACCTAATGTTCGCCAAGCATATTCTTTAATAATCCAAGAGGAAATCCAGCGTCAGATGAATTCAGAACCAGTTGAAAATTTTTCTATTACAGCGGCAGTGCAAAATCGCTTGTCCAACTGGAAGTCGTCCAAAGGCAAGGTCTGTGAACATTGCAACAGATCTGGACACATGATTAAGGAGTGTCGTACTCTCAAGTTCCATTGTAAGTTCTGTGATAAACGAGGGCATACCGAGGACAGTTGTCGGCTCAAGAACGGAAATCAAAATGCTAGATCCTCACAGTATGGTGGAAATCGAAGTGGTGGATGGTCCAACCCTCAGGCAGCAAACGTCACAGAAGCATCTCATGCTGCTGGGAATGGTGTGGAAGGATCTGTTTCCACGTAAAATTTCACTCATAAGTAGCTACAACAATTAGCACAAGCCTTAGCTACACTCAATCAGAATCGGACCTCCAATGGTGATGTATTTGTTAATGCCGCAGGTCTGTTTTCCTCACCCAATGTTTTCTCTAGTTTAACTATTGCGAAACTGTGGATTTTAGACAGCGGTGCTACTGATCATATCACCTTCGATCCTTCTCTTCTTTCACAAACCCAGCGTTCCTCAATCCCACTTGTCAATTTACCCACTGGTGCAACCGCAGACATTACACACACCGGCACTATCTCCTTTAACTCTTATCTCACTTTAGATAATGTATTGTGTGTCCCCTCATTTAATTTAAACTTAATGTCTGGTAGCAAACTAACTAACGCCCTCACTTGTTGTGTTATTCTCTTTCCTAACTTTTGTGTCTTGCAGGATTTGGCTACGGGGAGGATGATGGCTCGGGTAAATAGTACAGTGGTCTCTATTACATGTATCCATCAACTCCTCCTCCTGCTGCGTATCACACATCACATTCCTCACATCTATGGCACTTGAGACTCGGTCACCTGTCTTCGACACGTCTCAAATCCATTCTCCCTTTGTTAAACATCCACAAAAATGATGTTCTTCACAATAATTGTAACGTTTGCCCTCTGGCAAAACAAACTCGGTTACCTTTCCCTACAAGTTCTATATCAACACGTTACCTTTTTGATCTCCTACATTGCGATGTTTGGGGACCTCACAAAGTCCCTACACATTCAGGAGCTTGTTTTTTTCTTAGCATTGTCGATGACTATACTCGCTGCACTTGGGTCTTCCTCATGTATAATAAGTCTGAAACTCCATCATTGTTGGAACGTTTTGTGGATTTTGTTCAAACGCAATTCCACACATCCGTCAAAACTCTGCGTGCCGATAATGGCACTAAATTTTTTCCTTTAACCAACTTCCTTCATACTCGTGGCATTGAGTTTTAACATACATGTGTCTACACTCCTCAACAAAACAAAGTGGTCGAGCGCAAACATCGCCACATATTAAATGTTGCGCGCTCACTTCTTTTTCAATATAATATACCCCTTCACTTCTGGGGAGAATGTGTGCTTACTGCAGTATATATTATTAATCGGCTTCCTTCTCCTTTATTGTCCAATAAGTCACCATTTGAAACATTATATCTTAAGCCTCCTTCTCTTCATCATCTTCGTGTATTTGGCTACTAATGTTATGCCACAATTGTCCAACGCAAACAAAAATTCACAGCTCAAGCTACAAAATATATTTTTGTTAGTTACCCTCATAGACAAAAGGGTTACAAATTATATGATTTAGACTCCCAACGTTTCCTTGTCAGCCGAGATGTAGTTTTTCACGAAGATGTTTTTCCTTTTGCCTCTACGAAATCACCCTCTTCTTCAACATCACCCCCTTCCTTTCTACCAAACCTTGCCAGTGATGTTCCATATCTACCTCCTCCTCCTACGCATCCTGATACCCTTCCTCCTCATGATCGTTCACCATCTTACGATACCTCACCATTTCACACACCCTCTGATACACCTGACACCACACCTCTCTTAGACCAACCACCATCGTCTCCAGCTCCTCACGTCTCTCCTCCTGCTCCTCTCCGACTCTCCACTCGTGATAGGCATCCCCCTACATGGCATGAGTCTTACATACTGTCATCTCGAGCCAATACTCCAACTGGGGGTCACGTCCTCCGCAATGGTACAAGGTATCCTCTTTCTTCTTGTATGTCCTTTTCTCGTTTTTCTCCTTCTCACCGCCACTTCTTAGCCAGTATAACAGCTTAAACAGAACCACATATATATGATCAGGCCATTTGTCATCCACAGTGGCAGCAAGCCATGATGGCTAAACTAGAGGCATTGGAAAGGAACCGTACTTGGACACTTGTTCCCCTTCCTCCCGGTCACAAGCCCATTGGTTGCTGTTGGGTTTACAAAATTAAATATAACTCAGATGGCACCATCGAGCGCTACAAAGCCCGTTTGGTCGCCAAAGGTTATACATAAGTGGAAGGCATAGATTGTAAGGAGACATTTTCCCTGACTGCTAAGCTTACAACTTTGCGTTGTTTTTTGACTATAACCGCAGCAAGGAACTGGTCCACTTATTAGCTTGACGTCCAAAACGCCTTCCTCCATGGCCATTTAGATGAGGTCGTTTACATGACTCCACCTCCTAGGCTTCACCGATAGGGGGAGAACACTGTGTGTCGGCTCCATAAGTCACTCTATGGCTTAAAACAGGCATCTCGTAATTAGTTTTCCACCTTGTCGAACGTTCTTCAAAGAGCTGGCTATGTGCAATCACAGGCAGACTACTCCCTTTTCACTAAGATTCAAGGAATTTCTATCACTGTTATCCTCATTTACGTCGATGACATATTATTGATTGGGAATGACATGCAAGAAATCAAGCAGCTTAAACAATATCTGCTCAAGCATTTCCATATCAAAGATTTGGGTGACTTGAAATATTTTTTGAGAATTGAGTTTTCTCGCACTAGCGAAGGCATCTTCATGTCCCAAAGAAAATATGCCCTGGATATTTTACAAGACTCGGGGCTCACAGGTGCAAAGCTGGAAAAGTTTCCGATGGAGCAGAATTTGAAAATGTCTCTTACCGATGGGGACAAACTACATGACGCAACCAAGTATCGAAGATTAGTTAGCAGATTGATTTACCTCACTGTCACTAGACTAGATATAGTATATTCAGTATTAAGTCAATTTATGCATGAGCCATGCAAATCTCATTGGAATGCGAAAAGGAACTCCTGGACAGGGACTACTTTTACCGTCCAAAAATGATTTGAAGTTGAAAGCCTTCTGTGACTCTGATTGGTGGGGCTATCGGATAACCCGTCGATTGGTGTCAAGGTATAGTATTTTTCTCAGGTCTGCACTCATACCCTGGAAATAAAAAAAATAGACCAACATATCCAGATCATCGGCTGAAGCAGAATACCGAGCCATGGCAAATACATGCTTGGAATTAACTTAAGATACATTCTTCAGGATTTACGGGTGCCGCAAGCAGATCCTTCACCTCTATAATGTGATAACTAGGCAGCATTGCACATAGCAGCAAATTCGTTCTTTCAAGAGTGAACGAAACATATTGAGATAGATTGCCACATCGTTCAAGAGAAATTACAAGCTGGGGTAATATGGTCGGCTTATGTTCCAACAAGGGTGCAATTGGCGGACATTTTTACCAAACCTCTGGGAAGAGAACCGTTTGAATTTCTGTGAGGCAAGTTGGGAGTGTTCGATCCACACTTACCAACTTGAGGGGGAGTATTAGGAAAGATATGTATACCGTTGTATGTAATTATCTTTGCCATATTTAGTTTGTCTAGATTATTATTTTCACATATAGATAGCGTTGTATAAGCCTTAGTTTAAGGAGTAGATAACTGTTGTAAAGCTACATAAATACCATGTATATTTCGGATGATCTATACAATCCTATTCACCCAATCTGTCTTCATTATTTTACAGTATTTTTCTCATCCTCAACATCCAAACCCATGGTCTTAAGATAATTTGCAAGTGCCAAATCTATCTCTTTCTTTAACTTGAGAGTGATATCATTTGCCTCCTGATCTAAATCTCCATCATTAGAAGCCCTTAACTTTCCAACTTCAGCCTTTAGTGCTTCTGTCTTCTCCTTCATGTCAGGTCGGTCTATGACTTTTGTCATTTTCTTATTAATTTCTTGCTTCAATGCTTCACCTTTACCGCTCGTCTCTGAGATTCTTTTGGCTTTAGAGAAATCCTTTAACGTATTAAGCTTATGCTTCAGGCTTGCATAGTTAGGAGCTACTGATAAACCTTGAATTATTTCATCGTTTAGCTTTTCAATCTCATCCAATAAAACGGGATGCATAAGTTGGCCCTTTGATTTGGATTTCAGACCCACTACTTTAATCACCAATAGCTGTGTTTCCTTTTCACCAACACTGCCCAAACTGACACACAGGTATTAAGGGAGAGTGAGAGAACCTAGTTTTTGCTTTAAAACACCAGTACCAACTCCTTCTTTGTATATCCTTCAACATAATTCCATGTCCAAAGCTCAATACGATTTCTTCTATGGTATCTTACCGATGATTAGGTTATAATAACAAAAGCATAAGTATAAATGAACCATAAAAAACTTACAATGCTGGACAATTCAAACATATAGGCCATTTTAGATATAATTGCAATAGAATATTTTGAAACAAGTATAAATGAACCCTCCGGCTATTCAACCAAAGAATTTTTATCAAAATCAATGCTTCTAATGATCTTTTGGCATATCAAAAAATAGCATCCTGGGAGCTACAAGGACAGAACACAAGTGATTGCTGCTTTTGGAATGATGTCGAGTGCGATGAGCAAATTGGCCATGTAGTTGGACTTGATGTCAGCAGTAGTATCTATGACTATCAGCTCCACCAGCATGCTTTTCCATCTTGTGTACCTTTGGAGGCTTGATCTCGAAGATAAGGACTTTAACTATTCTCAAAACACATCTCAGATGAAGGTTTTCTTGCATCTAACGTATCTTAATCTGTCCAATTCTCAATTCTATAGCCAAGTCCCGTCAAAAATCTTAGATTTGTCTCACCTCTCTTCTCTTGAAACTACTACTATTTAAGTTAAACAATGACTCTAACTAATAACTCTAACTAGGACTCTAACAATCATAATTCAAGTTTATTATCTAACAATAAGAACACGAAGGATGTGAAGTATCATAAAGAGTAAATGACTGAACACCAACTTAACCTCGCTTTCTTTTCTATGAACAAAGAAAAACCAATGCTTTGTATCCTCGCGACATTAGTTTCCTGGCAGTTTTGAATCAACATCCTATAAAATAACAAATGCCACGTAAGAAAGGTTAACAAGATTATCTTTATATTTGTTATACTTGAGTTTGTGTCAAAGTAGCTAAATATGCACTGATAAGCTTATTAAAACAAAAAATGAAATAATAGTTACATTTTTTTTCTCTTTTACGTGAATTGCACTGCAGACACTTAATCATCTGAAGTAACTTTGATGGTCACTGAAAATATTTCTTGTAATAGTATTCATGTTTAAGTATCAAGAGAGTACCAAGCTAGCTAAGCTTACTTAAAGCATCAAGAACAACAAAAAATTAAAAGAGCGAAAATTTAAGAAACAAAAAATAGAGAAAAGTAAAGAGTTTTTACATGAAAGATCCCATGGATTGTAGTACGATTTCTTATTTATAGTTTAACTTGTCTATTCTTTATGGATGTCCGTAATTTGTCCTTTAATTCAATTTGTTTACATGAAAACCACCCCCTTAGACAAGTATAAAGCTTTTGGTGGTGGCAAATGTAGAGACAAGAGCCTCTTAACACATGTTGTGAGGAGAAGGAGCTAGGTAACTGTGGCAAAGAAATGAGACCAGATGTCCAAAGTTTTCAATCCCTTTATAGCATAACATATCCTCTTGTACATATTAAGAAAAATCTACAAATATGCAGGTGAATTTTCAGTGTCCATCTTATTAATACACTTCTGTTATTTCATTTCTTGTTTTTTCAATGTAAATTTTCGGTGTCCATCTTCACAAACTCCTGTAAGCAACTAATCAAAATTATTAATACATTGAAACCTGTTAGACTTTTACCACAGAATTATTAACAAAGA
Organism: Erythroxylum baracoense; assembly: GCA_025629805.1. Taxonomy (NCBI): domain Eukaryota; kingdom Viridiplantae; phylum Streptophyta; class Magnoliopsida; order Malpighiales; family Erythroxylaceae; genus Erythroxylum; species Erythroxylum baracoense. The sequence goes on from JAOTAY010000005.1 coordinate 35,908,272, forward strand.
CACTCACATCCATGGATTCATTGATAGCATTCTTAATCTGTTGGGAGCCTTATGATAGATTTTCATGTGTGCCACCAAGATTGACTTTCAAGAAGGAAGAAGGGGAGCAGTTGTTTAATTGGAAGTGGGTCCTACTTCTGTTTAAACGTTAAAACCTATCTCTATTTTTAAGAATTCCTTACATGATGGGTCCCACTTCAAAAAATGTTTATAAAAATTTCCACGTTGTCAAAAATTTTGCCACGTCAGCATTTAATTGATGGTGGCTTAACATCGTTAGTGGTCAGGGTTTATTTTGAATATTTTCCAAATGTTATGGTTCATTTTGAACATTTTGTAATCATTAAGGTTCATTTTGACCACTATGAAACGTTAGGGTCCAATTCAAACATTAGTGCAAACGTTAGGAGTTGTTTTCCTCTTTTGGCTTACTTTTTACAAGGATTGAGAAAAACTTTAAAACTATTAAGAGAGCTAATGGTTGTTACAAGTTATAACTAGTTAATTATAATGATAATATATTTTATTTTCCATTGAAAATAATACATATACTTTTTATGATAGTCATTTTGTTATGCCTTTTATTTTATGACCTTTGTTTTGCTTATAGTTGCAATTAAATTTAACTTTAATTTATCATAAAAAGAAAAATAATAATTTACATGGTTTTACATTATATAGAAACTTTTAACTTGTAATAAAATTTTCATATTTTAATTCGACATAAATTTACACATCATATTTGGTGTGATTTTTAAAACATAGAAGATCCTTAAACAATGAACACAATCCAATTGCTTCACAATACCATAACAGAAGTAGTTGTTTAAACCCATTTCTTTGTCACTGCAACTTTTTCAAAGATGTACGGTGGATGCTAATGGTAACTATAATCCACCTCGTTGAGGAACCACCATGAGTTTCAAAGAAAAGGGGTTAGTAGAGAAGACTTAAGTACTGGATGTGGAAGCAAATAAGTTACGGGGAACAAAGGTTCTATGTTTGAAATTTTAATAATTAGTTAAATAAATAGTAGATATATGGTAGTCAGTTCACACACTGAGTTTGCTTATTCCCTCTTTCTATAAACAATCCTAATATGTCAAATCTCCCTTCTTCTTCAATCATACAATCCTTAATCTGTTAACTTCAATCCCTAATATGTGTTCTTCTTGAATCCCAAATTTTATTACGTTCAATCCCTAATCTATATTGTTGTTCGTCTTCTTCTTCAGTGAATAACAATCTAGAAGGGTCAGCAACTCATCTGAAATGATTGTCCACCATCTCCCAAAAACTGAGGATCAATGCCACCGTCATTGTGAACCAAAGGTAACATCTGTTGTATCTTCATCATTTATTCCATTTGAGTATAGTTCTTAGATAATGATATGGAGTGAAATGTTTTGATTTTCACTTCTTTATACCCTCATCTGTTGTGTCTTCAATTTGATTTTGAATTTTAATGGAAGTTGAATTTGTGAATGCCGATGATTGGTTTGACCATGGAAGTTGAATTTGATGATTAGTGTGAGCATGTAATATGAATGTGAGATGATTAAGAAGTTATTGGATTTTACACCAAATTGTGCTAGTGTATTGGCATTGGAAGTAAAGATGTTAGATGGTTTCAACCCCAGAGAAGCAGAAACTGCATTGAGTATTATTTAAGCCTATGATTTTATCCTTAGTTTTGAGTTTGCCCCTAGTTACTAGCCATATTATGAACGAGGCTTTAGGCATTAGAGTTTTTATCCTAAACTTTATCATACCATTGAGCCTTTGAAGAGTGAGGCCTAATAACCTTTAAGCATGAGGAGTTACTGAAGGTGCCCTTGCTATCAGGTAGCCAAATGACTCTATCCTATTTATTTGAGTTGGGATAATAACTAGGGAAGTATTTTACCGGTCTGTCAGATCCTCTAAAGTTGTTGTACTAGTTCCCTGCATTTATCACTTTTTTAACCTTGACTGAGAGGGATTCTAGTGAGTAACTAATGTAGATCACTTCTAGATATGATTAGGATATGGTTTGTTTAATTATCAAACCAAAATCATGTTTCATTTCCATTCCCTGCCATATATTTGAAGAAAGGGTAAATGAGTTCTCTTTTCCTCGGCATTTAAACAAAAGTACTAGGAGTGCTCATTTTTCTTTGTGATTTGCCGAAAGCTAGTCCCTAAGTTAGTATTCATTCTCCAATTTTGATCACAAACCATTTTCTTTACCACAATGTAATCTCCATACTTTTTCCCATTAAGATTGTTTGGATAAGATTGATGGAAGTCATTCTTAACCCCTTTTCTTGCTTAGTAAGTTCCAGTATGTATAAATGTTCCTCAAGACTAAGCAAATGAGTAGTACTCTTTTAGTATTTGAAAAAAAACTTATTCTACTAGGCATTGATTATGCTTTTAAACATTTCTAATAAAGGGATGCACTCCTTAAACTTAGGCTTTATGGTGGTAATTGGAAACCTAAGCTATTTGAAAGGGTGTTTATACAATTATAATACAGTGATAAAACTCAAACTACTAAGATTTGACACATTAGAAAAGATGTAGATCATGCTCTTTTGATTACTAATCCTTAAGCCTGACAAGTGTAAGAAAATCCAGTCAACAACTTTTGTGAGTTTGGATCCACTGATCAAATCACCCGTAAAAGTTAGCATCGTGATCTTCATTACATTGCATTTGTAATATGGAAGAAATAATCATATATGAATGTTATGTCTATGCATCTATGAATTATATGTTTGTGAAGCATATATGAATGATATGTCATCTATATAAGCATATTGTTTCCATATATGAATGATACATCTATACGAGCATATTGTTTCCATATATGAGTGATATGTTTGTGCATATATGAATGATATTTCTGTGTAGCATATGTGAATATGTCATCTATATGAGCATATTGTTTCCACATATCAATGATACATCCATATGAGCATATTATTGTTTCCATAGATGTGATCTATGATATCCTCAAAAGATGGTGGTTTCCTTGTATAAATATGAGCTTGTTGTTTCCAACCCTAAAAAGACATAATTTGAGATTGTTGACATATTGTTTCCACCTTTGATTAGAAGAACTAATAGTACTAATATAATTTTACAGCAACTATCCAAAGATATGGATATGAAGTCTTCAACTAACATTACATTAAATTCAGCTAATGACAATTTGGTGTGTTATTGTGGTTTAAGAGCTTCGTTAAGAACTTAATGGAGTGAAAAAAAAACCTAGGAAGAAGATTTTATAGATGCCCCTAATATCATGTAAGTTTATTTTTGGTAAGTTAAAATTGTTTGTATATATGTTTAATGTTTTGCTAATACTTATTAATTATCTTTCAGGTTGGAATATGTGATTTTTTTTTAGTTGTACGATGAAAAATTTAGCAAGAGGGCCATTGAAGTAATGTGTAACCTGAAGAAAGAAGTAGATAGTTTAAAGTAGGAGACTCAATGAAGAATAATTGAATCAGGTTCAACATTCAAAATTGAGGAGCAAATATATCTAATGAAAGATGACATTGTTTTGCTGACAAAAGAGAAAATTGAGTTTAAATTTGTATTGTAGGGTTTTTGTACTTATGATGAGTTTAGTAATATGGTTTATTGTGGACGAGTAGAACTAAATTGTACTCTTTTTTTAAAAACTTAAATTATAAAGAAAGAAAAGTGCTCATTTGAAATAATATATTTTGCACTATGTTTTTTCTTCATTGTTTTGTTATTTATGAAGTTGATTTAATGATGCGTAATTAATAGTTGTTAAGCTTATGAACAATTAATTGTTCATATGGCCTCATCATGAACAATCAAATACAAAAGTGATATCACAACAAACAATTGGAGTAGCATGTACAATTGTGATTATATAACAATAAATAATTAGAGCAGTATATATAAAAGTGATAATATCAGTAAAGTGACTACATTAAAATGCGTTTATAGACACAAGTTATGCTATCTATCTGTCCATATAGACAACATTAATGTAAAGTCTGCAAGTCAACCTCATTGCTTCCCTCATTTACACTTGACTGAGAAGGTTGATTATGTACTGGTTGATTAATTGATGATCTTCGCCTCATTGCTTTAGTTGGTAACTGTTAAAAGTTATGATTGGCTGTCCTTTGAACCTCATACCTCTTGGTTCGAAACACAGTTTGAATGAACGTGGATTAACTTCTCTAAACTTTCGTTTACGACTATGTGAAGAGCTACCATCATACAAACAAACATGTGGTTAACAATATTTAATCTTAAAAGTAATCAATAATGGTATTTATGTAAAAGTACTCATAATATTGCTATGTTGACTTGCTACAATAACATGTTCAGCTTATGAGGAGACATCAGGGATGACCTAATAAATATGAAACAAAGATTGTCATAAATGATCATTAGATATATGAAGCAATACATAGTAATCAAAGAATGTGTAATATATGTGGAGGTTGCTAAGTTGGTTGAGTTGATCCTTGATTGTTACATTTTCTAGCATTGTGACCATAATTGCTACATTTTACATACTTTTGTACTTGAACCTTTCCAGTAGATTTGCTTGGATTTTTCAACTCATAGGCTCATTTACTCCTCTCCTTTTAGCTATTTTAGGTCTTCCTAGCATAACTCTTTTTCCTGGGGGTTTATTAGTTCTGCATCAACTATATGCTAGAAAATTGGACCTCTAATAGGTTGCAACACATGCTCATACAGTGCCATGAATTTAGACATCTTGTAGCACTCATCCACATATGCCTTCGGCTATTATTTCAAATGGTGAACAACACTTACAACATGCTTTCAAGGATATCCATACAGCTCCCACGCCTGACAACTACATGATTGGTGTCTACCAATCGTCACAATATGCTTGGCATCACCTTTGGAAACTTTATGTACTCCATCACTATTTCAAACAATTCTCCACTGCATAGCATCTTTCCTATTCTTCTCTAATTTCTTCATAACCATGGGTGCAACTTCTAACTTCCAGCCATGACAAATTGTCTTCTATTCGCTTGCCTCATCATCACCATGATTCTAATTATTTCTAGCATGCTTATAATTGGCATATCTCTAGCCGGTAAGATCCATCCATTGAATGTTTCACTATGTTGTTATCAACAACTGAACATTTGGATTCAAAGGACTGGTAACATCTTGCTCATGTCTTCTTTGGATATTCAAGCAATGATGATGCACATCTAGGTGTGATTTTATCCAATATTTTCAACTGCTCATTAAAATCTTCTACGTTTATTGACCAAGCATAATTCCAAAATTGCTTTTGCAAATCTTTTCCCTTCCAATTCATATGCTAATTATGGTATATGTGCCTAGCACACATCCGATGAGTGGCATATGGTATTGTCTCTTCCACTAGTCTAATTAATTGTCTCTTCCATTGCTCTAATCAATTCCTATAACAATAGAATATATTAAGTTAAAATGAAATTGATACATCATCTAACCATTAATCAATGAATAAAAAAAATACCTTTTGCATATCTGATATTATTGTTAATTCTTCACCACTACCCAACTCCAAGTCCAAAGCCAACAAACTTATAAACCAGGTCCAAGAATTAGTGTCCTCCACCTCGATAATAGCCCAAGCCAACAAATACATACCTCTATGACCATCCCTCCCAACGGCACTCAATAATTGACCTTGGAATTCAATCTTTAAAAAGCAACTATCAATACCAAAAATTGGCCTCAAATACCTTCATCCTCTTTTCATCGCATCCAAGCATATGTATAATCTTTTGAACTATAAAAAATAGATAAAGATGTGTGAATAAATGTCAGAAATAAATAAATATTACAATTATCATTGTCAATAATATGTAAAACCTAATTTTACGTACCTATAACAAACTAGTTTATTCGTTTCTAGCCAGCTTTAACTCAATTGCTGATCCAATATTACTAATCCTCAACTAATGAATGTATCCTTGTAGCTTCACATATTCATTTACATATCACTTGCCCTTTCTTTTCTCAGGCGGTGCTTGGTTAAGGGGTATGGGAATAAATCAATAGAAAAGGAATGAATGGTAATGGTCGGTTATTTATTATGATTGATTGAATAGTTTTTTCATACCCTAATTTTAGGTAATAGTCCATACCCCCCATATGTGGGAGGAATGGTTTTGATTCCCGCAAATACTAATATTTTTTAATTTTTTAATTAAATATAATTAAACTATAGTTAATTAAAATTTAATTAATTAAAATATAAAATATATTTATTGAAAATGTAATTATTTAAAATATAATTAATTCGTTAATTACAACGTAATTAATTAAAATATAACAAATTTTTATTTGTCAATATTTTTAACAAATCAACCACTATCAATGGTAATGTTAATCATTCCTTCCTCTTAGCCAACCATCATAATTATAATGATTATATTAATTCTCATTCCTCACTATATTCATTCTCATTCCTCACTATATTCATTCTCATTCCTATTACCATTCTCCTATGTGAACTAACCGCCCACTCAATCTCCTCTTAGCAACTCTATTTATACTTGAGTTGACAAATATATTGAGATTTTCTCGACATTCTTCAACCATTATCACCATCGAGATATTAGGCTTCTCAAGTATTTTGTCCCTAAAATGTCTCGTTAGGAACTTAGCGAAAACCAATTTTGGTTTGTTGGTCGTAAAACACTTATGCTCATCATTGTATGTCACCACTTTAAAGCACTGCTTATTCTTGTCACAAATGACATACAACTCTCATGGGCATCCCTCAATACATCTCACTCTCATCCTATGTCTTTCATTTTTTTAAAACTTCGCATTGCAGCCTATCTGCACTATGTAATGCGCAATAAACTCTCTGAATTCTTTTGCAGAGCCAAATTCCATCCCCAATCTCCAATTTGGTTCAACATCAGATGGACTATGCCTAATACCACTACTTGGTCTTTGCAATGGTTCACCAGGTTCTTCTTCATTAGGATATTGATCAATACCAATAAACTATCAAAATCTATCAATTCAATCTCAACAGGTTGGTGGTCATTGGGAATCTCAACTTGTATAAAACCTTTGTCATGCTCATCATCATCCACCTCTTTATCAACTCCTTTGTCAACTCCTAAACCAACACCTTTAGTAGCTGCACAACTTCGCTCCTTACCCTCGCTATCTCCATCCACTCCTCCAGATAGAGGCAATATGTCAAGTACAAATGATGGGTTGGCTAACATATAAGTTACATATTCATCAATCATTAAGTGGATTTTCATCAAATTAATGAGCGTTAGACAACTTTCATTTGATTCAATCAACCTCAAAGACTCACTAAACTCAAAATCGGGTACTTTGTAATAGGCGTTATCGACTTGAAGGTATCCTAACTCTTTCCTTATCTCACATTTTTACCTATAGGTAACAAAATCCAAGTCTACTTTATCAAAAATACTTGATTCCCTATCAACATATTTCTACTCTGGCTCAACAACAAATTTTCCACCATAAAATAACGTTATACTTCCAAATTCGTCCATCATACACTTTACTCACAACAAATATATAAAGGCTAGTGTGTCACCAAAAAGCATAGATTTAAATGATATTATCAACACTATAATGGATATTACATGCATAATTATACAATTAGAGGATAACATAAGCAATTAAACAATTCAAATTTGATAAAATAATCCCAATAAGCTTAAACTAATAATCATGCATTATAAATAAATTTAAAATACTATAAATCATACATTGTAACATTATACTAATACATTATCAATAACTTATTTCTATTAAATTCATCTTTTTATTATCAATATTAGCTTATGCATCACAAATTGTCACAAGCTACACTTATATTCTCTACTCATCTATAAAACATTACACCTAATCCATACAACATGTCAACTCTCAAAGTCAAAACTTAAAAATATATGGTCAAATTATGAGTGTTTATAAACTTCAAAACTCGCAATGCAAGGTGGCAACTTATTGATTATACTGTTTCGTATTGACAGGCTGCATAGTTGAGAAATACAACAAATATTCAGGTCTTAGTGTAATATACATCTCATTCAACTTCTACAAATAAGTTTACTTTATAATTGAACATTCAGATTATTGAACATCTAAAATTAAAGATATAGGTCTATTATATGTAAATTACGGTTTTATCACCTAAAAGTAAGGGTATAACTCACAAAATCTTATTATGTAATCAATTTTGACTTGAAAGGATTAAAACTGAAATTGGATTAATGATCTTGTAAGTAATTAACAGAGGAGATATGATTTTGTAAGCAATTAACAGAACATGATTTTGTAAGCAATTAACAAAGGAGAGATTGGATTAATGATTTTGTAAGCAATTGATTAAATATATATGTATAGAGGAAGAAATTTGCATGATAACATCATCAATTTCCATGGACCAAATTTATTATTCCAAGTTAGTTGGGTGAAAGTTTAATTGAAATGTGGAAGACAAACGAAACTGTATTATAGAACATCAACACATTCACTACCAACTTTCAATCTTTGCATACATACAGCAACACAGCTAACATCCAACACCTCAACAATTCTAGGGAACCATAGCATACAATCATAAACAAACAAGAACACAAATAAGTAGATTTAGGGGACCACACATTTAAAAACATAACACCCAAACAATAATAGACCTACCACGATGAAATGTCGACTTCTTGTTTAAACACCTAAAGCACGTGTAAGTTGAGTTGCTTCAAACATAGGTATGTTCGATAATAACAAATAATTACAATGAAACTGAAATTTTTTTAGGGATTTTATGATTGTATGATTGAAGAAGATGGGAGATTTGGCAGATTAGGGATGTCTGTAGGAAGAGGGAATAAGCAAATGCAGCGTTTAACTGGATGTTCAAAACGATGCGTCTCTATGCTATATCTAACTTCAAGGCTAAGGGAGGAGTGTTACGTTTAACAACAGACCACAACGTCTCCTTCTCTTCATAAGCCGCCCAAAATGCAACGTTACTAGATGTGGGACCCACATCCAATTCAATCATTATATAGCCCAAAATGCAGCATTCAAGCTGGAGGTAGGACCGCCTCCATTAAAAAAGTTAAAATTAGCTTTTGATGGGTCCCAAAACTAAAAAATTCAAAAAAAATACATGACAGCAATTTTTTTGCCACATCATTAAATAACCGATGGTGCCCTAACACTGCTAGTGGTCAGGGTTCAATCTAAACGTTTTCAAAATGTTATGGTTCTTTTTGAACGTTTTAAGAATGTTAGAGGTTAACTTGAACACCATGAAACATTAGGATCCATTTTGTATACCAGTGTAAACGTTAGGGTGCATTTAGTCCTTTTGGCCAATATAAAAATATGATGTTAACGAAAAATTTAACGTAAGTTATTTTTGTAATAAATTAAAAGTTTAGATATTTTAACTATTGTTTAAAATAGCATACCATATGATACTGACTGGTATCGTACAAAAAGGTTTCATATTGAAAGAGCTATTGATCGATAGCAACCAGTAACTAGAATACTAGTCAAATACTAGTCAGAATTTTAATTTTAAATTTTAAAAATAGGACTAAATTGAAAGAACCTAAAATTTATCCTATATAAAGCAATAATTACTTATACATAAAAAGAAAAATGATAAAATTTTCTATAATTTATTTAATAAATAATAAAAAATAAATAAGAATTATTAAATAAAGTTTCATGCCATTTGGCTTATACAAAATGATTATAGATTATATAACTAAATATGTTAGTTTAATACAATCATGTTTAATGTTTTTTAAAATTTTTATATTTTTTATTGATAATATATATACTTTCTAATATATACATTTGAAAAATATTATAATGAGTTGAAACTAAATTTATTTTAATTTATAAAAACATGTGAAAATAATATTAATAAAAATAAAGTAGTATTTATTATATCAAATTTATATTATTATGATTTATTAAGATATGATTGAAATAAGGATAAAAATTGTATAAGATAATAGATTGACATATTATTTTATAATTTTATAAAATTTAAATATTATTTTATAATTTTAAAAACTTATAAAAATGGTACTCAATATTAACTAATAATAATACCATACCGTACTAAAACTAAATTTAATACCAAATTTGGTACGGTATACGTGATATTGATTTTTAAATTTTGATTTAATATTAAAAAGTTGAGAAAATTTTGAGATATTTTTATAATTTATCCTTAATTTTATAATTTTAGTGACTTGACAAAAATGGTCTGGACTTAAGTGTGAGGACGTAAATAAATCTTTTTTTCAAAATAAAACGAAAACTCCAGTTTTTCTTAGCCAACTTATCTCACTCGCTCACTCCGTCACGCGCTTTCCCCATTTCTCACTTTCACCGCACAAGCCAAACTGCGAAGAGCACTAAGAACACCTCACCCAATTCGCTTATAGGGTTAGGGTTGCCCCTAATCCCGTATCCAATTATTCTCTCAATTCTTGAGTAGACTAGCGTCAATCACGATGGGCGCGAGCTCGTTATCCTCGGATTCAGCCATCGATCTCGACGAAAACATCGCCCAGCTCATGCAGTGCAAGCCACTCTCGGAGCCTCAGGTTTGATCCGATTATTACCGTATTTGGTTTCAGATACTTGTGGATAGGCAATGGGAACAGTGTGGTTGATTCTTATTGTTGTGGGCTAATTTGCTTCAGTTTATTGAATTATAATAATCGATTATACTTCTTTTATTTTTTCACAATTTGTTAAAAGATTTAGGGAGATGAATCGTGGGACTTCAATTTTTTAACATTTTTATTTTGATTATCTTTTAGTGAATTTTCGGAAAGGTTCGTAATTTTCTGGTTTTCGGCTTTGATTTGATTGTAATTCTTTTTATATGGCATGAATTCATTTAAGTACATATTGTTCGCATCATCTAGACTTTGCTTGAGCGGAAAACGGTGATGGAAAATCTAGCGTCTTTAAGTAATCATCAGTAGTTGATCATGAGGGATATTCTATAGCTATGTTCTCTGTCAATTTTTATATTCCCTGTTTGTGACTGCAGGTGTGTGCTATTTTTAAGAATGACGCACTTGTGTGTTTGCACTCAAACACATAATCTTTGCATGTAGAATGATGTGGCTTATGGTTTGTAATTTTTTTTACATGTAGGTCAGAGCATTATGTGAGAAGGCTAAGGAGATCCTGATGGAAGAAAGTAACGTGCAGGTATAGTTTCTTACCTTCATTTGAGGAAATGATAGTCTTTGAAACTATTAACTTCTAGATTCTTACCCTCATTTGAGGGAATGATGATCTTTAGAACTATTAACTTCTTGGATGTTTTGATTGATCTTTGAATCTCTAATTCTGGATTATATTTGTGGATAACGCTAGGTTTGTACTCCGTCTCATGCATTTTTGAAATGTCGATGACTTCTCTGGATAATTTCAGTAATTCTGATTCACTAAATCGTTTTGTATCACAGCCTGTGAAAAGCCCTGTGACAATCTGTGGTGATATTCATGGGCAGTTTCATGATCTTGCAGAGCTTTTTCAAATTGGAGGGAAGGTATCAGTTCTGAACATGACCGCTTTGTATTTTTAACTCTTCTGTTTCAGCTGAGGGCTTGTCTAGAATATTTTATTGAGCCTGCCAATTCTTTGAAGATTGAAGTGCCTCTGAGGTATAATCAAATAAATGGTCAGGGAAACCGCTTATGTTCATTCATTTAGCTGCACTACTGTGAAATTAAATATTTCATATTCATTAGGAAAGAATGTGAATATTCATATTCATCTGAAACAACCTGTTATATTTGTGTTTCACTTTTTTCCTCACTGATCAAATGAGTGTCCTTTTTGATGCATCGGAGTCAAAATACTCGAATTTTGCTTTCTTCATGTCATATGGAATGGTAAAATCCTGATTGAAAATGCTTTCTTTGGTAATGTTTGATAAGTTTGTATTATGTTCAGTCTGTTGATCATTTGATACCAAGTTATATTTCTCAAACACATAGGCAGGCAGAACAATCGAATTATTATTTCTACATTTAATTGCATACTTTATTCAGACTCCTATCAAATATGGATTTGGCAATTTGTGACCATCCTTTAACTTCTTATTCACAGTGTCCAGATACCAATTACTTATTTATGGGAGATTATGTTGATCGTGGCTATTACTCTGTTGAAACTGTTTCGGTATGTGTTTGTCTAGTCAGTTGCTTTTCTATTATATATTATCTGTAAAATTTGTGCCAGAGATGATATGATGCATATAATCTTCTTTGCTGCTATCCAGAATGGAAAAGTCAACCATTTTCTAACTAGTGGCATTGTTTTATGTAAAGCTAGGTTGGTCAACAATTATCCGTTCCTTTTTTTTCACATTAGTTATTGTTTCACCTTTTTGACTTGATATGGCTGATCTTGAAATATGTTAGTGGCACAGCAAAGTTGTCGGTCTGGAGTAAGTGCTTTATGCTTTAATGTTGGGCATTAAACTCATACTTGGGTCAACCTTCATAGTAGGCAACCCTTGAATTTCACCATGGCTCGTTTTGACATGCAGGTTGATATAATATGGATATATTCATTTACTAATACTCTTGCTCTCTCCAACTTATTTCTGCCAAAGATTTTTTCCTATATTTATTTGGATTAATGCTTCCCCAAGAAATTTCCAACTTATGATTTTTTATATTTGTGATTATGAAATTGTCTCATCCAGCTCTTAGTAGCATTGAAAGTGCGTTACCCACATCGAATTACCATTCTTAGAGGAAACCACGAAAGTCGTCAGGTACCTTACTTTTGTTATTGTGGCCTTACATTTCTTTCTTTAAAAATATATTTTAGACTTATATGTGGAAATGGCGTACCAAAGAGGCCAGTATTTGTTCTGTACCATTTATATTAATTTGAGTGTTTTCATAGGAATAATATACTCGTGTAATTAAACTTTAGTGGAAAAGAAAGCTCAAATAATGTTAGCAGTCATGTTACATGATGCTAATTTTTTATCATATTTTCTCTAATTAAAATTTTGAGGTTTTTCTTTTTTTCTTTTTAGTAGTTAGATGTTCTACATAAAATTAAGCACCCTTAGATTTTGGCTAGTTAAAGTTTGCACTTCATTTCTTAACGTTGAATAGCAGTTTTTTGATTGACTATTGGGCGTCCTATTGCTTCATCCTTTATTTCTTTTCTCCTGGCAGATAACACAGGTGTATGGTTTTTATGATGAATGCCTAAGAAAGTGAGTTTTCCATGAACAACTTCCATTAGAAATTTAGAACGTTCTACTCATGGAAAATGCATTGATACTCGAGACCACACTCATTAGCAATCCTGCATAAAGTACTTAGAACTGAAAGAATGATTTTTGCATTGGGGTATACTGACATTAGCTTTTGCTATTCTGAAGATGAGGATTTGCTTATTTCCAGTATGAAATTTGCAATAGTATTAAGTAATAGTCACTTTTTTCCCTTTGTTCATTTTAGGACTGCCTTTATAAAATGTAAATAATGCCTTACAGTCTATAAGCTGGTCATATGTCTGGTTGTTAAAATTTTTTGAGGCTTGTGATCTTAATGTTCTGGTTAAATGTTAAAGGAGAATGCCAAAGAACTACCATATCCTAATTGCTAATTTAATTTTCTAATATTTGACAACTTCAATCATCTTGCTCAGAAATGTCTTCCAGTTGTGGTGTTTAATTGCTTTTGTCATGAATCGCAATTGAGTAAATCCTTATGACTCAGATAAATTTTTTCTCTAGTCTAGGGTGGCTGATTGAAAAGACAAAGTTTGATTTTCAAAAACTTACATTGGTTACAAGTGTTCACAGGGAAATTGAAGGTTTTCTACCTAAGCTGAGCTCTCAAAGTGGCCTTTCTGGAGCCATATGAATGATTAAGGCTACTTTGCCACAAACGTGGAAGTTATACGTGTTCTTGCTTCTCTTGCGAATTTATGATATTATCTTCTTTTGATTATTTATTCCAGGTATGGCAATGCAAATGTTTGGAAAATCTTCACTGACCTCTTTGACTGTTTCCCATTAACTGCCTTGGTTAGTAAGACTTGCTACAATTGCTCGTGACTTTTGCAACTAACACGAGTTTGGATGTCTCTATGCTGTGCATGAAAATTTTTTTAACACTTCTATAGTTCTCTTCCTTAATTTGGTCAAAAGACTATTTTCAGTTAACATATATTATTCTGTTTGTCAGGTTGAATCAGAAATATTTTGTCTACATGGCGGTTTATCCCCCTCAATCGAAACCCTTGATAACATTAGGAGCTTTGATCGTGTTCAAGAGGTTCCTCATGAAGGAGCCATGTGTGATCTGTTGTGGTCTGACCCAGATGATCGCTGTGGTTGGGGCATATCACCTCGTGGTGCTGGGTATACTTTTGGCCAGGTAAACCAAACTCGACTTGTTTTGTTGGTCCTCTGCATAGGGTCTGACCCAGATGACCAGAACAGACTTCGCTAATTTCCATAACGTCATTGCTGTCCTGCAGGATATATCCGAGCAATTCAACCACACAAACAGTTTGAAGTTGATTGCTAGAGCACATCAGCTTGTCATGGATGGATTTAACTGGGCACATGTAATGCTATTATTTGAGATTGATCAGTTTTGCTCTGGTTTTTACGTTCTCTAAGACAATTAGTTAACGCAAGAAGTGTTTCCTTGATGCAGGAACAAAAGGTGGTGACTATATTTAGTGCTCCTAATTATTGCTACCGCTGTGGGAATATGGCTTCCATATTGGAAGTTGATGACTGCAAGGGCCATACTTTCATCCAGGTAGCTCATTCATTCTCTCTCACTCCATAGAAAAATGACGAGAAGTTTTTCTTGCCATCTGATAACATGTATTGTAGTGTCACCTAATGTTGTTTTTGGTGTACTGTCAGTTTGAGCCAGCTCCTAGGAGAGGAGAACCCGATGTTACTCGTAGAACACCTGATTACTTCCTATGAAGAAGCTATTTGCCATGTGATGTCCTTCATTCCCGACTCCACATCCACATGTTGAGATGTATAATTGTCCTTGTTGCAAGACTTCTACTAGATTCTTTTAATTTGTAATTTTTTTTCTATCTTTCTTTTTGTTAATGGTTACAGATGCTAATGCATGTATAATTTGACAGTCTGGATGCCTCTTTTTTGGTCCGTTAGTTGAAACTTCACTGGACAGTGCATTTTGTGAGAACTGGGTAAAGCTGATGAGACCAACGTTATTAGAGCGTACAATTTTAGTAGATTCGTTAATAGACTTTGTTTGATTTCGTTAAGACGCTACTTTGCCAGTCATTACGATTGTCAGGGTTGGTAAATGAATGGCCCATCCTTTGCCATTTTGTTCACTTGGACGTTTGTAGAAGAGTCGTTTGAATTTATCAATGTCATAGGATCGAGGTTTGGAAAACAGATTATTTCACTGTTATTTTTTATATAACCAAATGATTCATCTCTGTGAGAAATAATTTCTTAATATTTTTGTTCATGGAAAAGGGAATTTGGAAGGTTATTGCATGTAATATTGCGGTAATTCATTCTAACGCAATTGTTGGCATATGCACAAATACCGAATATTTAGTGACACTCTAGCTAGTAATTGTAAGTACTTGTCCAATAAGAATGGCTTCTTCGGTACTTGATCTAGCCGCCTTATTTGAAGATATGTTGAGGATAAATCTTAAGGACTTCAAATTATTGAATGGATTTAGGATATCAACATCCAACAGTGAGTAATCGATAATGGGTATCAAAATCTATTGTTTCTCGCATTAATTGCGTGTCTATCAAGTTATTTTCCAACCAAAAAAAAATTGATAACTCATGGGGAGAGATGTTGAAAAGGGAAGACTTGAGGGGATTAAGCCCACTGCTGAGGTGACAGTAGGATTTGACAACAGGAAGAACAGTACTCATCAAACATTACAATGTTAGATAAGAAAACAGGGATGGTACAAGGTCTACCACTGACCAGGCAAGGCCTGCATACTGCAGGAATCTAATGCCTGTGTCTACATCAAATGTGTGGGGGCGGGAGAAGAAGTATAGTTTGTTGATGTAACTTGGTTCATGCGACTTTTTAGCGTTTAGCATGGGGACATAGCATGTTGATTTTATTGGTATTCCCAAGGGTTTTGAAATGACAGGAAGAATTCGCTTAGCCAGAGCCTTGCCGCAGAACTTCACTATGAGAATAGTTGGTATCCCCACAAGCACTCTCCCAAAATATGCCCCGAATGTCAGCTGCGGAGTAAATATGCGAGGGACAGCTTCATGGTGGAATTGATGGAAGGTTTGCTGGATCCCAGCCACCTGAACAACATTGCAGATTTACTGTTTATGACATATTAATGAAATAATCACCACAACCAATCCTTGAGATCAAAAAGTGTTTCAAGTCCTAAAAGTAAAAGAAAATAATTAAGTTATTAGGAACCAAATACAGAGTTGTCAAAGCAAACACTAATTCTCATCCACGACATTAGCCTGTTAAAATTTAGTGAATGAATTTGTAATTGTAATAACACTGCTCTCCCTCATGTATTGATGATCTATTGGGTGTCAAAAAGCATGAAATAAAAGCTCAAAATGAAGATGTTATCCTAATTGACAATTTTCCTACAACAATTATGTTATTTTCTCCATCGTTTCTGCAGGCAATTACATGATATTCCAGAACCCCAATGGTTGCCTCCTGAGATCACATGTCAAGGATTGTACCCCAGATCTCAAGTTTCTCTGTAACAACATTTAAGTGATGTAAAACACAAACAAAACTCATGTTGTGATTAAAGACAAATCAGTAGTGGAATCTCCAATTTCGCATCATAAAAAAATCTCTCCTCTTCTCTTCTATTCTGTTTTAGTGTGTACAACTATTACCTTTATCCTGTTCATTATAACTAGATACATAATGATAATAGTATTTACTATAATGACCTCACTTTCCAGAGTCAAATCATTATCTATGGGCACAACACCGGAAAATCAATCTCCACTAGTTTGTTAACCATGACCTAAGTACTTTTCAAATACTATGTTGATTCATGTTTGAAATATCAAACATAGCTTTAGCTCTTCCGATTTACATGCCGTTGACATATTCTGGAACAAAGTCATTAGCTCCAATATGATAAAGGAAACGTAAAATGACATAGGAAGGAATTCTTATAGTACAAAGACAAGTATTTCTGATGTCCAATTGATGAATAATTGCTTACTATGCCAAATGCAACACCATTGAAGGCTGTGTGATATTCAAAGCTTGGCGTTGGTAGCTCAGGAGTTGGATATGCAAAGAGCAACAAGAAGCTAAGAGCAGCCCAGAATGTAGTAACTGCAGATCAGATAATGTATATCATATTCTGAATTCTCATATGTAAATTCGATATTTGACATTGCAGTGCCAGAAGCTCAATTAGATCAGACCTTCTCTTATATAAAACCATGTGAACCAAAAATGGCAACAAATGAGGCTCACATTTGGGCTATTCAACCAGATAAGCATTTTGAGAAATACGTGTTACTAATGTATCATACTTTGCAGCTCCACCCCACAACAATTACAGACAGAAGACCACCTCTCAAGCATATTATGAAGCTCCATTTTTCTTAGGGAAGAGGAATGATCCCATTGTAGCATGCTCCCATGCTGTTTTTCTAGGCATCTTCTACCTTTTCCACATAATTTCATGCCCCCTTGTTTCTGGAAAGAGTGGCTGATAAAGCCATTCTGTTTGTCACTAAAACAAAATTGCTTGCTTTTATAGCAAATTTTCAACCTTCGGAGGCACAAAAACTGACCACTTTGTGAGGAATGCTACCTGGACAATCCTATCCTGATTTTGATTCAACAAGGTCGTACTAATAAAAATTTTTATAAAGATCGAGTCTCTATTATTTTTCTACAAGTAAATAACTTGGTCTAACTGTCAGGCACCCTTCCATTGATCCTATGTTCGCAACTTGCTCAGCCACTTGATTTGTAACAACTATCTTTGATACTTCAATATGCATACAAAAAACATTTGGGATAGAACACATGCTTTTCCTTTTCAGAGCAGGAAATGTGCGTATAGAAATACAAATTATCAAGTTAGACCAGTGAGAATAGGACTGGTCTTCACTTTCTAACTTAATGAACTTATTTAAGTTTCCCTTTAAGTAATATTAGTAACTTACTAGCATGGTTTGACGAGGAAAAAAAATTATATCTTTTTCACATACTTATATTTGAATATGTTTTATACTTAAGGTGGAAATTCCTTTACCATTTTGTCCGGAGACAATGAAACTGTCAATGAACTCATTGACTGTCAGCCAGAAAAAGAGAATGATCAATCCAATAGCCAGGCCACCCAGGATGTCGATTAAACTGTGCATACCTAGGTAAATTCTTCCTATCAAACAAAAGAAGTTAGTTTTTCCGGATTGAGAACAGCAGAAAACAATACAGGCTGACAAAAACTTACAGAAGACAATTACACTTACCTAAACCAATAAAGCCCACAAGCAAACAAACAATGGCAAATCCAACAAATTGGAAGGAGATGTCCTGTATTTTGGCATAAGAGAGGACATAATGCAAAAGATACCTGGTGCATTTCCATTTAAAAGGGAGGTTAAAGGACTGTGACAAAAGTGAAATAAAATGTCAAAGCATTAATGCAAAACCAAACGTCTTTTTTGGCAAACAAGTTTGAAAGCAATGCAGCACATGAGTGCAAATCAAGCATCGTAACAACTGACAAGTAAACCGTTGGATACCAACAAGCAAGAAGCTGAACTCCAAAATATATGCATTCATTTCAAATTTCTAGGCATGTAATGACCGTTTCTAATATAGTCATGTGTTACCCATTGAGACACCGGCATAATCGAACCTAGTATCATCTCAAGAATATCTGCCTCCAATACAAGTTGAAAGATTGCTGTGGTTTCAAGAAGAAAGATGAATACCCAGATAAGCAAACTGTGTTAAGAGTGTGGGAAGAGGGCAGCCCATATTCTAAAGCATTGTCTTCCTCATCCTTCGTGGCGGTTATCCTCCTAACAGGAGGACAACTAGGTCTAGGAGCTGATACTACGTCCTATACTACAAAAGAAGAAAAACCAGTGAGGCACAAAATACAGTTTGACATTATTCCTCCAGAAAGAAAGAATATACACCTCTAGAAAGGTAGAATATACACAGATATGGTATGAATCAAGACAGGAAGAAAGCAACTGACCTTTATGCAATTCCCTACATAATCACAGAAAGCCATTAAAAGGGTCATTTGCCTAGCCAATTTGGTATGCCCACTCTACAATATAACCCAAAAGGCACTGGAATTCAGATGATGAGTATAACCAACCACCACAAGTTTCAAAATCATCGCGAGAGAGAGAGAGAGAGTACCCAGAAAAGCAAAGGAAGAAAAGCAGTGTAGAAGGGTACAGAAACGATACAGGACAAAGCAGAGAATAGGGCATCCAAAAATCCATGCTGGTATTTCTGCAAAATACCAGAAAATTAACAAAATAAAGGAACAAAACGAATGAATAAATAGATGCAGACAATTGAATAACCGAGAACAATTTTGTCACCCATGAAAACCTGGATCTTAATGGTTAAAGAGGTGCCAGAGATGACATATTGAGCCACCCATGGTTGAAACAAAGATCTAAAATTTTGGGTCACATTGAGACACGAAGATCCAACGACCCACGACACAATCCCACAAAGAGTCAACACTTGCCACAATGCAACGTTTTCCATTATACTTTCTCTCTACTCTTCGACTACGTATCTCTGTGTCTCTCCCTCTCCTTTCCCTCTTTACATGGCAAGAAGAGAGATCAGAGAAAGAACAAAGTGGTGAGAATGAAAAGATACGACTTGGGAAATCAGAAACAATCTTGGACTAGGAGGGTCAAAAGTTAATACTGGTGATTGTTTTGTCCCGGTTTTTGTTGTTGTGCTTCTTCATTGGTCTTAAATTTCCAAAAGGCTTTTTGTAGCTGCCAGCAGCAACAGCCATAACGGGACCTGGAGGCCGGAAATGTTCTTCTTGGATTCTGGGTAAGCACACAAGAGGTCAAACTAAAAACTGATTGTATTGATAACGAGGAGCGGACTAATGACTTCAGCCCCTCACTTAAGGCTCTCTTTTACAAGAGGTCTTGAGTTCAAGTCACGCCAAATGAGGAGAAATGAAAAATTTGTCCTATTGTTGATCCTCTAGCTCCTTGGGCACAGCTCCTTGATCGGATCAATTACGGACATTTCGCTTCCAGCGGCAGTGTGAGAGTTAAAGCTACTAGGAAATTCGAGGGCTGCTGGGAACTTGATTCTGAGTAAGGGGACAGCGATCAATCAGCAGTCAACCAATCAAGTATATGACGACTCCTTGTACGCAGAAATGTACAAGCTACGTAAGAACTTGAGGGATCTTGGAGTTTCAGATTTACATCCTCTAAGATTCTTAAGGTGAGGTTTTAGAGAATTATGATTAGTCCGACTAAGCTGAGATACTTAATGTAATTAAAAAAAATAATTATACTGTACAAATAATAATAAAATAAGATTAAAAAAGGCCCAATGTCACACCACATGATTGATTAACTAATCAACCCCATCTTCATGTCAAGCTTTTTTCCATGCACAAGACGACCGTCGTTAATAATTCCGATATCCGATTATATCAAAAGTAATGTTGCTGCCAAGCATTAATTTATTTTTTACGTTATTTATTAATATATACTTGGATTAGTTTAACCTGAAATTAGACTCAATAATAGTACTAATGACTAAATATTGTATTGAGAGAAAAGTATTTAAATAAGTTTTTAAACTTTACCCTTAAATTTAATTTATCAATCAAATATAGTCTATTAATAAATTTAAGATTTAATTGTTTATTAAAATTTGGAGACTTTCTAAAAAAAATAATAGTAGTTAAAGTTTAAGATAAAATATAATATATACATAACATTTTAGTAAATTAGGAACCAATTGTTTTAAAAAATACTTATATAAATTTTACGACTAATAAATTAGTAAATCTGTACATATATTTCATTAGCGAAACTTGTGTTCACTTATAAGACTTTACTCAACAATGAAACTCAAATTCTTAACTTTACAATCAAATTAAAGAATTGTTGTCATAATTCAATAAGATAATATAGAATATTAAAATCTCATCATTATCTTTATAAAAGAATATAATTTATCCATAAATAAATTTTAAAACATTCAATAACAAAACTAATCATGTCAAGTCTACCGGAACAAAAGATTTACTTATTTATAATAGCAATATTCATTTAAAATAGAGTATACATTTCAGCCTCTTTTTGATTCTCTGACTCTTTCTCCTCGCTTAAAATTACACAAACTATGATATATATTGTCCAATAAGAAAATTTAGTATAAATAATAAGATAAAAATATCATCATCAATCACTATATGAAAAAAAATACATTAATGTGCCTAAATAATAGTACCTTTCTAAATTGCTACTAAGGAAAAAATAGTAATAATGCATCATATCAAAGTAATTATAAACAATAAATAATAGTGCCAACTAATTAAGGGATGCTTGGTTACTTGGTATAGAAAGAAAGGAATGAAAAAAGATGGTTGGTAATATATGCAATACTCCATACTCTTTAATATATAGTAAGGAATGGAAGTCATATCTATTTCCATTCCTCACTATATTCATTATAATTTCTATTGTCATCCCCGAGTAAACCAAACACACCCTTAATAATTCTTTGTACGTGCTCAAGATAAGCATCGACTAATTCATCCTAAGCAACTAATAGATCCTCGTCAACCATACTCACATGGCAATGAAATTCATTCATTCAACATACTAGACATACGTGGGAGATACTCATCTAATGAAATTCATCCATACTATTAATCTTAAATTAGTTCACAAGACATATGCATATTTAACTTTATAAGTCAACGAATCATGAAAAATACACACAATTCATATAAGCTCAATCCTAAAAATATTAGCTTAAATCTCCACTTGAACCCAAATATATGCTAATCATTCCCCAAAATACATAGAAGTAAAAAAATTCCTTTAAAATGTTATTTATCACTCATTTGCATTTTTTGGGAGTTTTATCTTTGGAGACCGCCAATTTTCAACAGTTCATATGTTTTTATAAACTAAATTTTGGCATGTCCAACTATTTAGAAGTTACTTTACAAAGCATCAAACCATCAATCGATTAGAGGTTCTTATAGTCAATATCATTTACAATTGTCTTCTCCAAAGGTGTAAAAATTCTTTTATCTTCCTATATCCTATTGATGTAAGAAATTTATGGATCGAATGATTTTTATGCGTACTTATATCCATGATTTCGTGTTCTTTTTAGAAAGCTTTTTATTCCTTCTCTTCTTTCTTGCGTTAATGTTTCTTCAATGGTTAAGATAGTAATTCAGTATGTATTCATAAGTTTTTCTTAAACTTATATACGAATTGTTCCAATCATCGTGTTGCTTCACGAACCATTATATTGGTTCACAAACCATCATGATGGTTCACCAACTAGTACGATGATTTAGTTTTGAAAGAGGGAGGGAAATGGTCTATGACCCATTTAACCCATTATTTAATACCCAATAACCATTATCTTGGATGCTTTCACGGGACTCAAACTATAAGTCACATGGGATATAAAATAGTCTAACAATCTCCCACTTGGCTCATGTGATGACTTAGTGATCCATTAATAAAACGTTAAGTGTACACAATACACGGAATCGATCAAGTCATCCTTAATTGAATTAAGCTGATGGGATCATGGCGGTCACAAGTTATATAACCTGATTACTTCCACGTATCACAAAATCAACACAACTCAACAAACTTTAAGTGGGTAATTCGGTAATTGTTAACTCACAAATAATAATTATTTTATACAACATAATATGGATAACCAGTAAGTGAGCAAAAACATATGACTGTAATTGAATTCACAAGTGTCATAA
>JAOTAY010000005.1:35931454-35952865 GCA_025629805.1 Erythroxylum baracoense
AAATTTAATTTAATTAGTTTGGTCACTTTGGTGACTAACAAACTATTCTAAATGTCCATAATGTCATGTATTACATTCAACATATACTAGGAAAATTTAATTCCAACTATTACATAATATAAAATATTCAAAGTACCAAAGAAATATATAATGTGGCACTAATTTTCAAAATTATATTATGTATAAATCAATTATGAATTAAATAATCCATTATAATTAGGCCATAAACATTTATTAACTCAATCTTAATTTTTTATAGCCCAAAACAAATCAGATTTGGGCTTGGAAGTCCATCTGGCGCGTGCACGCGCCAGCGTCTGCCAAGGAAGACAGAGTTTGGTGCGTGCTGCCAGCTGCTCAACGTTTGGCAGGTGTGCTGTTTCGTTTCTGGTTTCGTTTTTTTAAACTCTATTCTAACGTTTCATTGCATGGATTCTTGTCCTCTTTTGCCTTGAGTCAACATTAACATCATCCACCATTATCTTCTTCGATGGATGATACATGATTCAAACTCATAAAGTTTCTCACTCTAACCCATGAGATTCGTTTCGTTTCTTTTAATCAATCCATATATATTATGTTTCGTTTAAGCAGTGAGAACCAAAAATCACTTTTCCATTCTGTCTGTCTTTTATCTAAGAAAGTTCAACTCTCTCTATTATCCATAACCATACAAAACATACAGAATCATTCATGACAGTTTTTCATGATTTTCGATTCTCTCTATTATCCATAACCATACAAAACATATGGAATTATTCATGACGCTAGAACAAAAATAATTCATTAACCTTCTCTGATACCAATTATAAGAAATTTATGGATCGAATGATTTTTGTGCGTACTTGTATCCATGATTTCATGTTCTTTCTAGAAAGTTTTTTATTCCCTCTCTTCTTTCTTACGTTAATGTTTCTTTAATGGTTAAGATAATAATTCAGTATTTATTCATAAGTTTTTCTTAAACTTATATACTAATTGTTCCAATCATCGTGTTGCTTCATGAACCATTATATTGGTTTAGGAAACATCATGATGGTTCACCAACTAGTATGATGATTTAGTTTTGAAAGAGAGGGAAAGGGTCTATGACCCATTTGAGACCCATTATTTAATACCCAATAGCCATTATCTTAGGTGCTTTTCACGGGACTCAAACTATAAGTCATATGGGATATAAAATAGTCTAACAATTGAATAATCTCAATATAACATTTTTACTAAATGTTATTATCAAAATACTGAATCATATTTGGTGGTCACAAAAAAATGAACTTACACATTTCTTTCTTCAAATTATCATATTTGAGTTCGATTGTCTTCTTATAAAATGTCGATATTCTTAAATTTTCATAACTTCTTCCATAATTTCATTCCATGTTTTTATTAAAAATATTTAAAATAGTAAATAGTGTTCAAGTTAACAATATATTAGATTAATATGCTATCACTCTCCTATTTGAGTTCAATTTGATTATATCATATAATAATTACATATATTCAATAGTTCAATCAAACCCCCAAAATACAAAATTTCAACCATAATTCATAACAAATAAATTATAATAAATAATTAAAAAACATTAGAATCAAAATAAGAAAATTCTAAGGTCTCACCTATAGCTCCTACATCTATCATTTTTTATTTTAAGATTACATTAATTTATTAATAAATTTAAGTAATGTAGTTATAAATAATAAAATTTACTCCGAAACATATAATGAACCATATTGATAGAACATTATTTTTATTCTTAATTACGAATGTAACTCTTTCATGAGTTGTATTTTGGTTGATTTAATAAGAAAATGAAAGTTAAAGGTTTAACTAGTTAAATGAAAATTTAAGGCTCTAATTATAAATTTGGATATTGTTCCTATTATTAGATATGATATATTGAAGAGCTATATAATTTAAAACATTATTTATTTCCATATGCAATAATATTTTGTTTGCTTATACACTATAAAATCCTTCAGATGAAAAAAATCAAAGTATTTAGGTCTAATGAAATTGTTGATACCTTTGCTGGTTATATTAGAAGTCCTATGGATTTTGCTTTTTTATATTTGTATCTAGAATGAAAAAAAATTGGCTAGTAAATTATTTATTTCATTAGAACTAAAATGTTGAGTTCTAATATTTTATTAAGAACTACTATAACCCGGAAAACCTTATGCCTCAGCATTACAAGCTTAAAACCTTATCATTAACAAAAAGTGAAAATGTATTAATATTTTTAGTTTGTATCTTATTTCAGTTTCACAACAAGTTCAAATACGATAGAATTATTAAAAAATCATTTAAAACATAATCTAATTAAATATCTTATATACATTATAATATTTCATCTTCAATAAAATAAATTTAAATATTATATAATAAAGTTAGTGTTAAGATAAAGGAAGCTATATATTTTAATCATGTAACTATTTTGTATATCAAGAAATGTTATATTTTATGGGTACTGAGATTTAAGTATTTTTTAAATTGCAAGATAATTAAAAACTTCACTGTATTAATAAACAACAAATTCGGTCATACTAAAATAAAAGCTTTATAAGAAATCCCTTGTTATTACCTATCTTCCCTTAAAAGTTCTTTATAAGGTTCATCTTTTGAAATTACTCCCTAATATTCTAGGTATTTGATCACGAAACAATGATATTCTAATTTTTGGTTATTTTAGGTACCTTAAAATTTAAATAATGCTTCTCCATCTCTCCAACTTCACTTTTGTCTCTCAAAATGTCTGAAGGAAAGAACATTGTAGCTCAAGAGCTTGACATACTGAGGGAGGGCATGGAGACATGAGAGGCGACTCTACTAAGATTCTTTATACATAGGAGACCTTCCTTCCAACCTATAAACACTTGGCCAAAGCAATGAAGAATCATAGATTGTAGGAAGTCTTACTGAATGATAACAACATTTTCTTGTTTAGATTCAATTCTCTTACTTTAGCTCATAAGGAAATGGAGATAGGGCCTTGGTTCTTTAATTCCTAACCACTTCTTTTGCAATCTCGGAAACTAGGGATGAAGCTAGAGGACCTTATGTAAAAGAAGGTCCTTAGTTGGGCTAATATTCACAATGTTCTCCTAGAATATTGGACTATCAGTGGATTAAGTCACCTAAGAAGTTATATTGGCAACCTTGCATTGATTAAACAACAGCTACTCTAAAGAGGGTTAATTATGTAAAGATTTGCATTTTGGTAAAACTTGTAAGGAACTACCTGAAATAATCCCTATTTTGAGGTTAGATAAAGGAAATTTTTTTAAAGATTAGGTGATAATCATCTATAATTGGAGACCTGAAATCGTGAAGCCTAATCAATAATGGAAGCCAACAGGAAGGAGATTCAAATCTAAAAATAAGGTGGAAACTAGTTATGATGTAATGCTAATTTGTAATGAAACTACTACTACCACTTAAGATGAAAGCATAAAAGATATTGAGGTAGAAATGGGAGAAATAGAATCAAGGAGAATTTGGAAGCTATAAATGGCATAAGAAAGGGCTTTATTGACCAGGATAAGTACCTTAGCTCTCCTAAAAGAACTATACAACCTTCTTCAATGTAGGAAGCTATAACTGATGGTGTTGATTCATAGGAGTCCTCAAGTCAAAAGGAAATGAATGAATAAATTAAGTTTGAAACACAATTTAAGAGGTTCTTCAGAAGAAGTTCTAAGAAAAAAATGCTTCAACTCCATTACCTTAATGTCAATATTAGTTTGAAATATAAAAGGTCTCAACATCCCAAATTAATAATAAATGGTAGATAATTACGTCAAGGAATTCAAACCTATTTTAACAGAACTCCTAAAAATACCAATAAAAGAAAACAATTATAAGAGGTCATCTCTTTTAATTTAAGGAAAGATTGGAACTACCTTACAAACCATAATTGCCATTACAATGGTAGAAATTTGGTGACCTTTTACCCTAATGAATTAGAGGTCGAATATGTCATTATGGAATAATGAATGATCCATCTAATAGCCAAGATGAAAACCTTTAACGTAAGTTATCAAGCTATAACCATGTATTCTTTCAATTATAGCTTCCAAATAACCCCCCTATGGAATAACCTAGGAAGGTTAGGAGACAGTATGAGGGAAATATGGTTAGTTTTAGGTGATTTCAACTACATGTTAAACTCAAGAAAAGCTAAAGTTAATGTAGTATGCCAAAGAAATCACATAGTAGAATTGAGGAACTGTGCTAATTATATACAAATCATAGACCTCATAATGGAGGGGCAACTGCTCACTTGGATAAATAAGCAGAAAGGGAAGTGTATGATTAGAAAGAATTTAGATAGGTCCTAAAGTAAATCATACGTTAATATAGAAATTACTCATTATAGATGATATACACAAGAAGGGGGTTAAATTGTGTATTCTTTTTGTAAATACTAAATCTTTAATTTTTCTTAATAATAACTTCTCTAACTTGTTAAAAGAATATCACTAACGAAAATTGTTATGCAGATAAATCGCAAATAACTTCTATATACTTGTTTAAGAACAAAATAGAATAAGTTTGAGAGATAGAGGATAGACACTGCGATTTTATACTGGTTCACCCCAAACCGTGGGCTACATCCAATCCTCAGAATTCGTCTGAGTATTCACTATACTTCAACAAATTACAAGTATTCTTTCCTTTTTCTCGAGCCTCTTCAGGTCTTTTACACCAAGTATTCTTTCAGCTATCTTAGCCTCTCCAGGCTCTTAGCCTTTTTCTTTCTCTCTAGAAAGATATCGTGAGCTATTGTTACAGTAGTTTAGCTCTCCAGTATCGCACTATAGAATTTTTTAAGTATACACTTGAGCGCTCAGAAGTTGTAGAATCAAAGGTTTCTTGAAAAGTTGAAAAGTTGTAAAGATTCAAAGATATTCAATTTTCGACTGCGACTCGTATTTATAGTCTAAGTCTTTAACTGCTTTTCTTGATAACCGCTTCATGAGTCTTGATAACTGCTTCTTGATTCTTGAAAACCGCTATTTAGTTGAGTTCTGTAACTAACTCCATCTAACTAACTGCTGGACGTACTAGCGTATCTTCTGCTTTGTATCGTCTGTATCTTCTTCTATATCTTTTGCTTCTTCTGTGTTTCTCTTCTTCTGTGTTTCACTTCTTTTGTGTTTCGTTTCTTCTGTGTTTCGCTTCTTATGTGCTTCGTTTCTTCTGTATTTCTACTTCTTCTGTATTTCACTTCTTCTATCTTTTACTTCTTTTGTGCTTTTACTTCTTCTGTCTTCTACTTCTTCTGTGCTTTTACTTCTTCTATCTTCTACTTCTTCTGTGCTTTTACTTCTTCTGTCTTTATTTCTTCTGTGATCTCCACTTCTTCTGTACTTTATTTCTTCTGTGTTCTCCACTTCTTTTGTACTTTATTTCTTTTGTGTTTCGTACTTCTGCACTCTTAACACACTCATCAAACTAGTTCATTTATTTCTAACATTATTATTATTTGATTGTCATCAAAATTAATTATTGTAAAGTCCTCTTGACTTAACACTGTATTCTATTGTAAATATTAAGGTTCTAAATACACTTTTAGCCTATAAGTTAATAAAGATGGACACTTACTAACTAAACTTCTTATTTGGTCTATTTCATAGCTAACTCTCCCATAATTTTTTCAAGGTAAAATGAATTAATTCAAAGTCTCAAAAATCAAGCAAAATAATTGTCTATTATATAAAAGTAAGGCCACCAATTAAAAATCTTGCGGTATTCCTAAGCCTGGAAGAAAAATAAGTATACGTGCATTAGTGATTCATCTTAGGCTAAGTTCATGTCATTTAAATGAGTAAGAGCTTATGTTTCAGAGGTATCTTTGGAGTCTACTATGATATTTTTGAAATATGATACCGAGAAATATTTGTCGCTAAAGAAATCAAGTAGTTAGGTAAGTTCTGGATGGTTTACAAACCCATACTTTGTCAACTAGCCCTTTTGACATCATAACTTCTCTAATCCACCTCAATAGCTTGAAGGTAGATAGGTTTGCCTTATCTGTACTGTATATTGTATGGAGATTGAATCTTGCTCTAAATTTGTCTACTAAACTAATAAGTGAAATATACATTATTCATGGTTTCAAGATCTTGATTATTAAGGGATAATTTTGGCTAATATGGAGATGATGAAATCCATCTTTTATCATATGCCTATTATGAACTTCATACTATTTTATGCCATGGAAATAAGAATATGTGAAGATCTCTATACAAGTTTATTTGTGAAAGTAAGATTTATGTCATTTTCTTGTCAGTTTATATTCTTCATCTACTTTGAGATTTTAGTTAAGCATATTATTTTTAATTAATGAAAATATTTTTGAGTTATGAGCTATGAGCTGGCTATGATCAGTTTCCCCCTCCATCACTGCTATCAATTAAGTGTTAAATCCATCGCATGTTTATTAGTCTTCATATATTGTGTTTTTTAGGAGTATGGTAAAGACCATAAAAAATTTGTTTAAGACCTTCTTATGGGTTAGTCAGGTAGATGGAAACTATAAATATAAGGTTAAATGAGAGGTGTGCTTGCCAAAGGATGAAGGTAGTCTTAAGATTTCAATCAAATTAAGCAATAAAATCCCTATGGCAAGGAGGTTATTGAAGGTCCTAAAAGAGGAGTCTTTTTGGATAAAGTGGGTGCATTCATATTACTTAAAATTTGTTAGCTTCTTGTTAGCTTATCCTAAAAGTAACTTATCGTAGACTATGCAGATCATTTTTAAGCTTAAGAAACAGATGAAAGTTCACATTATGATAAGATTCGGTAATTGATCTTCTACCAGTTTTGAAATGATAATGGATACTCTTTGGATCCTCTTATCAATACTACTCATTATGCTAATTTTAGGATATCAAATATTGCCACTTTTATGGAGGTTTTATTTGATAATTCTTATAATATTGATCCTTACATCATAGATGGATTAGTTCAAATTACACCTTTCTAAAGTTACTAATAAGTATTTCTAGTTTGAGCATTCTTTAGTTTCTTTCACCAATAAATCTTATAAGTTCAAATCTAAAGCTTGTAAAATATTATGGTATAAACTTGTATGAAGCAAAGAAATCCCCTTAAAATTCTCATTGTGTGGTTAACTGATTGACTATGATTTGGTTAATATTTAAATTTAATGCAGGTACAAGACATAATTGTAGCTAGCACAGGCAAGTATGGGTCGATCCCATAAAAAAAATAAGTACTAGTAATTACCCTTTTCTATTATCTAACCTATGAATTAGATTTTAGATTTTAATTAAAAATAAACTAAACAAATAAACTAAAATTGGAAACAACAATGAATGTAGGATAGAGGAAATTACTTAAAAAAATCAATATCAAATAAGAATGTCTAGGTGATGAATCCTTTTAAGAATCAATAAATATTAACCCTTTATCATACAATTATATCATTAATTATTGGACCGTGTAAACTCCTTTCTTATATTAATATCCTTCTCAAGACTCTTAATAACCAATCCATCAATTGATTAACATAAATCTTTCTAGTTAAAATCCCTAAGATTGCACTATCGATTTATGAATTATGTTATTAGGTTTGACGCTAATACAGAGGATTTATGTCAGACTATCTCAAGGTTTGCATGCAACACCTTCCAATTATCAGATTTATTCATACAAGAAGATTTCTCAATCTCAATCATATAAAATCAAATCATGTACTAATATTTCATATATATTAGAGCAAGAATAAAATGCATAATTGAATCACAATAAATCATTCAATATAATTGCATTAAATAACATATTAAAACATATTGTTACCAAAAACTATGGTTCATTATACCTAGACACTAAACACGTTTAGTTACTCATAGAAAACTAAATCTATAACAAATATGCAGAAAAACTAATAGAAAACAAAGAAATCATAATTCTAAATCTCCCTTTATCTTCTATTGAATCTTCGTGCAAGTATGGATTTGATGTTGTTATCTAATAAATCTCTTAAAGATAACTTCATGTTTTCTTCATTCCTTAATCAAAATTGTCACCTTTAAATATTAATTATGACCTAAAAACTAAAAAATTTGGCTCTCCTTTGTTTGCCTATGCTCACGTCCTTTTATAGTAAAATTTAGGGATATACATAGGCTTGTAGGAGACTATGTATAATAAAAAACTACTAAATTTACAATTTCACATAGGCACGGAGACATAAATAGGAAACATACACAACCGTGTATATCAACATATATGGGGGTGTAACTTCACACGACCAGAAATCAGATACTTCAATCCTTACACATTTACATAGACTTACGCAGTCTCTATACAAGATCGTGTAGGCCCTTAGTTACTTCAAATCTTCGTTCTATGCCATGATTTCATCTAAAGTCTTCTCCTTTTAGTCTATAAAGGCAATTATGACCTATAAATGCACTAAAGTGAATTAAGTACCAAATATACATCAAAACTATAAAATATCAAGCAAAACATGTTAAATATAGGTGTATAATCATAGTCAAATATGCATTTATCATTGACTATCGATGGTAAGCTACACACTAAAGATAGAATTGATGGTACAAAATCTATATCTACCATTTGTTCTCTTTATCACCAAGTACTTAAAATTATTAACCATTTGTTTTTTAATATAAGTTTACAAAACCATTTTGCATAGCTATTTTAAGATGAACAGTCTCTCTTGATTGGAAAGCAATTAGATTGATATTGCTAATTGATGTGTTGGTTTGAATTGGAAATGCAAAGAGGATTCTACAGTATTTTGAATCTCTTTTAGCTCATATATCTTTGTGGAAGGAAAGGAACTTGAAAGAATTTCAAGGTAAACAAAGATCTTATTAGTAGCTTAAACATGAGATGATGAGTTCAATTAATGAGCAAAAGCTAGTTATTATTAATACTTTTTTCCTTAATGGCTTAGGGTGGTTACACTATTGCTAGGTATTTATTTATAACGATAAACTAATATTGCTAGACTACTTTGATGCATTGTGATTGACTAGTTATGAACTTTTTGTAACTCCCATTTATTAATTCAATATCCTTTCTTTTTTAAAATACACTTAAGCTCATAAACCCCCCAAAAGTTTTTGTTTCACCCTTGAACTATCCTTAGTAGCTACTTTATCTCAGGTTTATATTTTATCTTCTTATAATAGGAAATGGAGCATTAGTATTAGTGAAAGCAATTGAAATAGAAATTCCTATACTTGAAGAAAACCAAAATTAAGAAGTTGTTTAATGCCTCCGTCTATAGGACCACTTGGTAGCAAGTTTTTATTTTCTACTAAGCTTCATTTTGATGGATATATAGACCATTATAAGGCTTAATTATTTGTTCTTAGAAAACAAATAAAAATATGAACTGGACTGTTATTACACTTTCACACTAATAACTAAGAGCATCACTTTGTAAACCATTCTAACAGTTGCATCTTAATCATGGTCATTACATCAAATGGATATTAAGAATGCATTTCCTCATGATGATCTCAAGGAGGAATTTGACATTAAATTTCCCTCTATTATGCCTATTTTCTCACCTAATGATATTTTTAAATTGAAACACTCTATATATGGTTTGAAATAGGCATTAAGAATATGGCTTAAAAAGTTTCGATCTACCCTCCCAGTTTTTAATCACTGAAAGTCAACATGACTCCTTTTTTAAAATGTAAAAGACATATCAAGGTGCTATAGTATTTATTTATAAGGAAGAAATTACTATCATGAGTTCTAATGTGAAGGTCATTATTGAAATTTAGTAATTTCTATAATATAATGTTCATATGAAAGACCTTAGCAAACTTACCTATTTTTTAGGTTTAGAGGTAAATCATCATCATTGAGGTACTTTCTTAGATTAGCATAAGCATATATAAGATCTAGTTCAATTGGATGGATTCAGAATGCTACTTTTATTGACACTCCTATATAAATGAATACGAAATATTAATATAATGAATGACCACTTCTTGAGAACCGTATCTTATACTGAAAACTATTACGTAGTCTTATCATTCTAACCATTACTCTTCTGAATATTTTTAAATCATCCACATTTTAAGTAGGTTCATGCAATCCCCTTAGCATCTTCATTCATCCAC
This sequence comes from Erythroxylum baracoense, assembly GCA_025629805.1. Lineage (NCBI taxonomy): Eukaryota > Viridiplantae > Streptophyta > Magnoliopsida > Malpighiales > Erythroxylaceae > Erythroxylum > Erythroxylum baracoense. Next base: position 35,941,592 of record JAOTAY010000005.1, read on the forward strand.
AGTTTATTACATTATTCAATACATCCTTGACACATTGATTTTGACTAATTTTTTTCTTACTAGTTGCTTACTCCAACTATAAACCTACAATAACATTGATTGGCTTAGCTACCTAAACATTAGGAGATCACTACTAGATGGCTACCTAAACATTTGGAGATCACTACTATATTGTCTTCTTATAGAGCTTAGTTTCCTAAGTTTAACTAACTCTATTACATATTGACAACATTAGTGTTGTTAAAATTGTAACTAATCATGTCTACCATGAACTTACAAAGCATACAGAAGTTGGATATCCATCCATCTGGGAGGCTTATGATCGTCAAATCATCACTCTCCCACATATTGACACCATTTTATAAAAGGCAAATATGTTTACCAAATTTATGACACATTAGTGACAATATCTTTTTCTTAGCAAATTGATGCTTTTGAACTTACCAACATCAACTTGAGGGTGGATGTCAATATTATTAATTTTTATAACTAAAAGCAATTATATCAATGCACATTAATACATCTTTGTCAATCACTAATTTTTTGCTGTTTTACATTTCATATTTCATTAGAGGCATATTTAATGGTTTTTGTACAATTATAAGGATTTAAAAATGTTTCCTTAAGAAGGATATACTAGTTACATAAAGATATTTATATTATAATTTAGTTATTTTATAGGGTTGGGAATTTATCTTGCCCTTTGTATATATAGAGAATTCTCCATTAAAAAGACACAATTTCTAAAAAAGTTCTCTAATTTTTTAAGTACATCTTTATAGCTAATGTAGCAATTGTTTTGTTGATCAAAATTTTAGCGTAGTGAAATAATTCAATGTAGTTTAGTATTAGAATTTTTAGCATAGTAGTCATAAAGATTTCATATTGAGGACTAAGACTAGTTAGAAGACAAAAGACTTCTTTATTACTTACTAGTTTTCCAATGATAATGAAACTATTAAATAAACGTTTTGAAGTGTGGATATGTTCTCTAATATTTTGTTCTACTTCCTTAGGAATATGTGTGATTTGTTAAAATAAAGTGAATTCACATTCTTAAGAAACTTATGCATATCCTATCTTTAAGTGTTTCCTATACAACATGAGTTGTGTCTAGACTATCAAAAAGTCCAAATGTTTCTTTAGGGAGTGTATTGATTCTCCATCCATTCAGAAGTTGATTAGATTTTTACCAATAAATAGTCATTTGTGAATTTTGGCATGAATTTTCTAAATATATGGTATTGTTTGGATTTGGTATGGTGTACTTAGTAGGAGGAGGATTTTCATTAGTGATATGACCAATTAATTCTTGATTTTGCTTAAGAGCACTATAATGAATAATTTGTAGGGATTAGTTTAAGGGCAATGAAATTTTCAGTATTAAAAGAAACTAAAAACATGATAGAAAAGAGATGAAGTATATTGCATTATACTTACAAGAACTTTTACATCGAAAAGAAAACTTTATTTTCCAATCAAATGGTATTATATGAACATGAATGTTACATCGATGCTCAATTTTTAGAAAAAAACAAAACGAATACATCGATGCTCAATTTAAAAAAAATGAACTACCCTAATATATGATATCTCTATCTATTAAACTACCTTTTGATTTCTTTTGGTTATTGCTATTAAATACATATCCTCTAATATTTCTCACATGTCATTTTATCTCTTTAAAATCTTCCTTATTACTCTGTTGATTTTTATACTCTCTATTATTCATTAATCCTCCATTTGTTAACATAAATCAACTTAGATAATTTAAATATTATCTCAAGAAAATACAAGGAATAGTAGGAGCTTAGAACCTACTGATATCTTATCTATATGTGTTTGAATGTTTTTTCCACTGTAATCCATAATTTTCTCTTTTGGTTTTTTTTACTGTAAGATTTATGTATTTCTAGGTTTTTTGTACTAATTAGATGTCCTAAAGGTTTTGATTATAACTATTGTTGATGATGTTGGTGTTATTGCCATCATTATTATTATAATAATTACTAATTATAATGATAGAATCCTCAAAGTAAAGTTATGTCCAATTTAATGTTATATTAGCTTTAAAAATGTCCTAGACAAGATAGCATATAATGAGATTGTACTCTTTACATAGTCATTTACTTATGAGACTTGAAAATCTAATTTATTGTACACTTAACATTTACATTTCAATTTACATGGACTAATTACTTTGATATTTACATGACTTATTAGGTTTTTAACTCTCAATATCCAACCTAATCAGATTACCATCGACTCACTCTCTTATTTTTTGTCGAAGTGTAAGCAAACACAAATATTACAACACCAAAACATTGTATTTAAATAAAAAATGTTCAAGTCACAAAATAAGTCAAAACAATTCCTAATATGAAATTAAAACATCATCAATGTGTATTATATCTTCCAATCCAGTTCAAACATCAAGTTTAATGAAAATATCAGTAGGAAAGAAAGAAAAACTTGATTTGCACTTGAATCTACAAATATGGAAAATGTTGGACAACTGATGCTCCTCTTAATTTTCCTTAGATTAATCTCAATTTGGTAAGATGGAAGCTGCTCTTCTTTTGAGTGTTTTATGTTATTCAGTAGGTCTTGAGGCTTCTAGGTTTCTTTCTAGGTTTTACCCACTTAAAGTTATAAAAAGAGTCACGCGCTAGAAAAGCTGAAATTCGCTAGAATTGTTGACGAAACCAATTTAACCTCAACCAAGAATCATTCAAGTTGTTCCAACATATTAACCTATGAAATTTATGGTTAAGAACTTTGGATTAAATATACATACTAATCAAGAAATTAACATTATATTCATTCACCTAAAGCATTTGTATACATACATTGATAATTACTAATAAACCAAAATTGCAACTATCATCGCTGCATGAAAAATTTGCTATTTTCAAAGATCAATAGGATTTATTTATTGAAACACCACTTTTTTTTAATTTTCTTTAATGTTAACCTAGTCTTTTGAAGCGAAGACAAACACCTTGTCATGAATGTCCTTCGGTTACTCAACTAGGCCACATTTTATTAATTAGCTTAATTAAAATGTCATTTTAGCCTTTTAATGTGAAGATAAACATTTTTCATAAATCCCCCGATTACTCAGCTATAGTACATTCTCAACTGGTTACTATCTCTATTCATAACTTATTATTTATTTCAAAAGGGCCAGCGAAATAGTTATTCATTTAATAGACATACACAATTTTTTTTATTTCACATAGCCTATCTCATTTCTTTTAGTCAATCATCCTCATAAAAGATTATTAATGATACTAACATATTCAATTGGCTTATCATTATATATGTATGTAACAAGTTTCCTACGATGAACAAACTAATATAACTAAGATGAACAAACTAACATAATATCCTAATTAACATGCATATTTAACCAAAGATACTTAAAACATAAAATGCATAAGCCAATATACCTTTACAAATCCAATGACTATGTTAAAAGCTAAACTACTTCCATCAAGTTATTGCCATTAACACAATTGACACATATGCAACATATGTTCACACCATGTCAATCTAATCAAAGACTAATAATATGGTATGCAAAATTCACACTCTTGACATGCCAATGCAAAATCCTCGCCACAGTTAGACAACATATTGTCCTCAATATGGGAAAAACAAACAACAAATAAAATTAAAATGATAAGAAAAAACAAAAGGAAAGGTTAAGAGTACAAAACTAGGAGATTGAGGTCGTGACGGTGTTGGTGACGGAATATGGAGATACTTTCAATCATGAAATTCCATAAATTCTTTCGATACAAAACAACAATAAAAATGACAAAATATCAATAAAATAAAACAAAAACATATAAAACATATCCTAATTCTTGGGTTGCCCCCCAAGTAGTGCTTAGTTAACGTCATTAGCTTGACGTGCTCTTCCTTCCATACTCAACCTGGGTCAATTATGAGTGTCTTGCTTTCACTTGTGTCACTCAATTTCTATTTAGTAGACTATAAATAAGCTACATATTGTAAGATAATTAAAAGGAAAACATTAATCAAATCAAGAAAACTAATTAAGCTCAATAATGCCCTTTTAAGAAACAAACTGTCAATAAAATAGGGAATAATAAAACTCCTTGAATCATCTATAGAATTCAACAGTTTGACTTCTAAGAAGGTGAACTATTCTCTTTCTTCCTTAATCACCTTCGTCCCCTCTTCTTTTTCCACTTCGTGAACAAAGACTCCTGTATCTTCTTCAACCTTTATCTCTACTATCATCTCTTCGTCATTCTCTTCTTCATCAACTTCTTAAACAGAGACTTCCTTATATTCTTCAAACCCAATATCCACTGTCATCTTTTCTTCTTCCTTTCGTTCCTTTAAAGATTTGACTTCAACAATTCTCCTGAATGAGTTACCCTCATTTAGATTCTTTAATACCTTATTCATGCTAAATTTCACTTATTCATCTCCAATCCGAAGGATAAGGTTGTCTTCATAGACATCTACCAAAGCTTTTTTGATGTTCAAAAATGGTATACTAAGAACTAGCGAACAATTTTGATCCATTTGAAAGTCTAGCATGACAAAATCCACAGGAATTATAAACTTGTCCACTTTTTAGGCACATGCTCCACCAAACCTAATGGTTTCTTTATCAATTAATCCACCAAATGAATAAGTACGGATGTTGGCTTCACATCTTTTAGCCCCAATTCCTTAAAAATCAGTAAAGGCATAAGGTTTATACCTGGGCTTAGGTCGCATAAACATTTCAAAATCTTTAAATTACTAACTACACGGGCTATCATAAAGCTCCTTGGATCTTTCACCTTTGAGGAGATGTGGATGGTAATTAAGGAGCAACAAATTTCCATAATGGCTACCTTCTGTTCATCTTTCCAAGTCCACTTATCAGATAGTATGTCCTTAAGGAACTTCACATACATGAGCTTGTGTTTCAACACTTCCACAAAAGACAAGTAAATTTCTCATTTCTTTAGCTTTTCTATGAACTTTGCAAATGATACGTCCGATTCATTCTTCAGAAGTCTTTGTGGGAATGGTATTTTTGGTGAGTAAGGTGGAGGAGGAATATAGGGAGGTTCCTCATTCTTTTCTTCATCCTTTTTCTTTTTCTCTTAGTCTTCTACAAGGTGGGTCTTAGCTTGTCTTTCTGCTGGTTCTTCTTACTCTTTCCCACTTCTAAGCGTGATGGATCTTGGATTTACTTCCATGTTGTTTAGAAACTTTTCCACACCTTTCTTACAGAATTGATTGGAAAGCTGGCCTATTTGAACTTTTAGGTTGTGAATAGAAGAGGCAAGATCTTCTGTTACTTGCTCAAACTTCCCTTTTAGTCTCTTCTGTGCCTCATCCATATTTATGAGCTTGTCTATGATCTTGTCCAATTTTGAAGTCCAAAAACTAGACTTATCTTATTAAAATCCTAACAGGTCTTGATTTCCCATTTGAGTCCTTGCTTTATTAGACCAAAAGAAATTTGGGTAGTTCTTCCACCTCGGATTGTACATTTTCAAATAAGGGTGATTACTTCCCCGACCAAATTATGCTTCATTAAAGTTGAATTGCTCTATGTTATTGATTTCCACTAAGAAGCAATTAGTTGTGATATGACTCTCTCATCCACATAGGTTGGATCCTTGCTAAATTGATTTGAATGGAGAGAAAGAGGTTGTCAGACTATTCAATTCTTTGGTGAGGTTGTCAATTTTAGCCTGTAATGTTGTCACTGAATCTACCGCAATCATTTCTTCTTGATCTGAGAAGATTGATTACTATCTAATTCGTTTCAATGCCTAAAGACAACTATTATTTTCCATCTCTTTAAGTAAATCATGTTCCGCTTGCAATGGTGATTGTATAATTCCTTGATGATAGGCATTGAACCCTAGCCTCATAAAGTTCATAAGGGCCCTTTTCTCCCTATGATGTATTTCATCCATCATCGTTCTTTCTATCTCTTCTTAGCATTTAAATTTTTGGATTCCTCATTGTTGGCTCGCGATGTCCAAATTTATGTGTCTTTTACCTTGCGTCCAAATTTCCTTCTCTTTTTTTATTATTAATTTTTTTAATATCTTATGATTGGGAACCACGATCATAGGAAAGGGCAATAATTCCTTAAAATAAAGGAATTCCAAAAGTCCTAAACTACTTCCCTGCCAACGGCGTCAAAAACTTGTTGAGCAAGTTTTATCTCACGTAAAATCCTTAATATTGTGCAAGTATACAGATCGTAAACTTGTAGTAAAATAGGTGTCGATCCCATAAGGAATTAGTTAAAACTAAATGAACTAAACTTTGTTTAAGGTTGTGAAATATGGTTTGAGAAAAAAAAAATTCAAAAATTAAGCAATCAAATAAAATTGAGCACTAAACCACTTAACAATTGAGCTGTCATAATAAAATAAGATGATCAAGTATGAAAATATAGGAGTCGTTCTACCATCATTATACTCGCTTAACCATTTTTGATTTAATTTGGTGTCAATCCTAAATTTACGAAAGGTTTGATTATTCTCTCTTAAGACCTAATCATTTAACCATAGTTAATAATCCTTAATTGATAACAAAATTCCATACTTCTAATCTCTCAATTAACAAAAATAGCCTAACATTTTCAACTAATTCTTAGGTAATTTATTGGATAATCATGTTCTCACACATTGGTTGTGGTATTCAATCATCTAAGGTCTTAATCTAGGTGATCAAGCTAAATTAGGACTAAATATGCATTCAATCAAGCAAAAATCAATACCACAAAAAATTATCCTAATCTAATGTCAATCTTAACCTTAACCAAAAAGAAAAACTTACTCATACATATTCATCAATGTAACATAAATCATGGTCATAATATATGGTTACATTGATTAAATCCACACAATTAATATAAATAAGGAATAAAAAAATTAAATCTCAGTAACAGCTGGGATCGAAAAGCCTTGACTAAGTCGCTGTCTTCTTTTTTCGCTTGCGTGAATGGAGATTGCTTATATTGAAGCAGGGTTACGTTGTTGTGTTGTCGGATGATGCTGCTTCAACGTTTCTTTTCTCCAGTTGCTTCAACCTTTCTTTTCTTCTCCAGTTGCTAACGTTTTTCTCCAGTGGAAGGTTACTTCCGTCTCTTTTTATGCTGCCACCTGCTTCATTATATTGTTTCCACATAGCTGCTTCAACCTGTTCACTCCACCAACTGCTTCAACTTGTTAACTAGTGGAAGGTTCAACGTGTATATAAAAAGTGTATGTGAGGGTTGTGTGTGAGTCCCTCCTTGCCACCTCAAGGTAGCTGCTTCAATTCTCAAGCCATCAGTTGCAACGTCGTGAGTGGAGAGTGTTGAGTGATGTAGCGTGAATGAATGAATCAGTTTTTTCTTTTTTTTTAAGTGGGGGCTCTTCCTTCTTTGCCGCTAGCTGTTTCAACATGCTTCAACTTGAAGTTGCTACCAGTTATTTCATTGTTCCCTAGCCACCTCCTGCTACATTTTTGTGTCTCCATGCCAGCTTTTCATTCTTTGATTGCCGCCTCTCTTTTGTCTCTTATGTATTGAATGATTTATTGAGAATTTTTTTGGTTCACCTTTCACGCACATTCACGCCTAACTCTTGCATGTTTTTCAATCCTTCGTCGCCGGCCTCCTCTCTTCTTTTCTACCGCAGCCATCTTCTTTTGCCTCCATTCAGCTACTGTACAATTCTTTTTAATTAAGCCTCACATATTTTCAGCTCACGTTTTCCTCTTTTTTCAACCGCACATCACATACCACTCACTCACGTGTAGCTGTCACACACCTCTTTATTTTTCCAGCCCCTTTTCATGTCACACACTACACTCATATTACTTCAGCCCATCTTTTACTACAGCCCACATTTAAATGAATGTCCATATCTTGCATGGGCGTGAGAGTGTCTCATATCTAGTGTGTACCTAAAATTAAATTAAATAACTCTTAATTAGTGCAATTTAAATATTAAATGGACAAGAGTTTAGCAAATTATGTATCTAAAATTAATATAAAATGCCCATTAACACCTACAACCCACCTATTTCTCATCAAATTAATTCAGCACAAGGTAGAATGGGTCTATGCAAGTTTCAAGCCCAAAAAACTTTCACTTGAGGGAGTGTATTAACGAATATATAAAAGTAATTAAATTGGCCTTACACAATAACTTAAGTTATTGTGATGAAATAGTTGCTTAATACTCTTCATCTGTACAAATTTCCATTCATTCCAATTTTCCCCATCCATCTCTTATTTATGAAACAATTGGTATCAGAGTTTTTGACCCGAGAACCCACCATGACCAAAGGAACTCGAGTGGCAAAACTAAGGAAACTATGATATGAAAGAAGGGTTGTTCCAATGGAAAGGGAAGTTAGTGATCCGACACGACAAAGACCTCGTATATAGTTGATATCACTAAGTCATGATAATCCATAAGAAGGGCACTTCGGCATCACTGCAATGGCCAAAAGAATACCATTTTTTATTATAAGGGATTAAACAGGGGCGTAAGGAATTATGTCAAGAACTGCCTAGTATTGATAGAATTTTGTCATTATTTTTATGGACTAGCATAATAAACATAATTTTGTATAAACCCCAATTAATTTGATGTCAAGATAATTGGGCTTGTTAATTCTCTCTTTAACGTGTCATTGAGCCTGTATTCATGGGTTTGCTATGATGGGTAGGCTTGGCCCATATTTTGTAGTGCACAGGAGGCCCTATTGCTAGCCAACTTTAAATACAGTCTCCCTATTGAGAATTGTACGGGTTTTCAAATCAGGTTTGAAATAGCAGTAGTTAATCCTCTGTGTCTCTGTCACGTCGCTTCATAGAAAACAACAATGGATTCAATTGTTCTACAATTTCCAGGTATTTATCCATACTATTATTGAATATAGCATATTGCAATCTTACGGTTAATTAATTGTGTTGATTAATTATGATATTAATTTGTAATTTCGTGTTAAATTTCCTTCAATTGGTATCAGAGCCAATTAACCCTAATTGTGACTGCTAATTTTTGGTTAATTTTGACATATTAATTTTTCATGGAATATTGTTTTCGTTTTTGTTAATTATTTCTGTGAAATTTTTTTTTGATGTTGATTTGTTCGGTTTGGTGTCAAAGCATATGGTAAGTTTGTTAAATTTGTTGTTGTCATTTGTAAACTTCAAGAACTCGAAGAACCGAACCATAATTGTTCCTTTTCAAATTTTTACGATACTTTTCAGTAGCTTTTTTTCATGAAATTGATTGAGGGCTTTGATAGATCGTTAAATTCTGAATCTGATGACACTAAATTTGTTGAAAACGGATCAAAATTGAAAAAGATATCAAGATTTTTTCGAACCGGGTCGCGAATCGGGTTGGTCGACCTAGATGCTAGTCAGCCGAGTGAGGAAGACGTAGCCCGACCCGACTGGATGGTCCCCACGTGAGGAGGTGGGGCGTGGAGGCACGTGTGGCCGTCTCCGATGGTATTTTTTCCCCAAATTTTTCCTGTTTGCTCCACTTGCCTAGTTCTATTTTATGGTATTTTTCCTAGAATTTTTTGAGTGCTAGAATTTTTATTTTTATTTTTCCCAAATTTTAAAATTAATAAAAATACAATGTACTCTCTGATTTTTTATACTTATTCCTAGTATTATTTGGGCTTGTGTTATTCCTAGTATTATTTGGGCTTGTGGGGTCTTATGTACTCTCAGTGTTATTAGGTTATGCACGAAAATTAATTTTGGATGTAAATTTATGCATATAATGTTATATTATATGATTACTATGGTTAATTTTTTAATTGTGGTGCTAACTGAATCTATGGGAACAATCTTGGGGAATGTTATTGGACTATTGACATTTACTTTGTGTAATTGTGAGCTCGCTTATCGTGAGATAAATTATTACAAATTGCTGTTGTGATGTTGTTATTGGGCATACATTAGATACTATATTAATGATGCACTTATCCTATCGGTTTGTCTTTATCAATGTGGTTTCTAATACTTTTTTTAATTCATTAAATTATGTCTTTGATTTTTCAGTATCCTATCGATATTAGCTTTAGGGCATAATTTAATGTTCTGGGTGATCTGTGTTGTAATTCGGGACCCTTAGGCAGGATTGCAATTGCATGAGAACCTAACTGTGTAGTTTGCCCAATTTTGCTAGTTGTTAATACATTTGATAAATCTCCCTGCGTTGTATCAATTTCCAGCTTTGAATTCTTTGGTTAAGCTAAATGGGACCAATTATGAGGACTGGCTTGAATCTTTGAATCTGTTTTTGGTTGTTTCAAATGTTGATGTTGCTCTCCTTGAGGATGAGCCTGCACAATCCACTACTGAGACTTCCGCTGCAGATAAAGCTAAATATGATAAGTGGGCTCATTCTAACAAGGTCTGTCTGATGACCATCAAGTACACAATGGAGAAGCCTATTAAAGAGAGCATCACTAAAACTGATAATGCCAAAAATTATCTCAAGGCTGATGGTGAAAAATTCCAGAAGTTTGATAAGACTGAAAAGTCTAATCTCTTGTCTTTTCTATCTAAGACCAATTATGATGGTGTGGGTGGTGTTCGTGAGCATGTAATGAAGCTTGTGAATTGGTATAACAAGTTGAAGTCCATGAAAGTTTTGTTGGGAGAGGATTATCTGATATGACAAGTGTTTGAATATCTTCCGCCTGAGTTTGATGTTCTCAGGACTACTTATCATGCTCAGAAAGATGAATGGAGCATTGATGAATTGATTTCCATTCTTATTCAAGAGGAGCATACTATAAAGAAGGAAAAGTCCTACAGCATTTACCACACTTCTCATAAGAGTGGTGACAAAAAGAAATTTCATAGAAACAAACAGGGTAAGCCTCAATTTAAGAAGAAGAGGAATAATAAACGTGCATTACCATCTGGGCTTGGTGAGAGTTCTGGTGCTAAGCCCAAGCCTGTTTTTAATGGAAGCTGTAACTTTTGTCATGAACATGGGCATAAGCAGCATGACTGTAAAAAGTTTCAGAATTGGTTGGCAAATAAGAAAGGTATACCTCAAATCTTTGTCTGTTTTAAATTAAATCTTGTTGATGTTCTTCCTGATTCATGGTGGTTAGACATTAATGCCATTATTTATGTAACGAACTCATTGCAGGAGTTCAAAAGCAGGCAGAGGCCAAATAAAGGGGAGTTGATGGTGCAACTAGGAGATGGATCTAATGTTAATGTTGAGCACATAGGAGTAGTTTCCT
>JAOTAY010000005.1:35963539-35980952 GCA_025629805.1 Erythroxylum baracoense
TTGCAGTAGAGAGAGGAAGAAGAAGGTGATGGTTTGCGTGTCTGATTTTGGTGTTTGGAGTCTGCATATGCATTAGTATCTTTTTACTGAACAGCTTTGAGTTTTGTAGCTATATTTTGATCTGTAGATTTCCAAATGAATTGATTCTTGATTCAGATTAAATGAGAAACATAAGACTATATTTTTCATGAAGGAGTTGAATTTGAAATATGTCTTTAAGAGTCTTGAAATTTAGATTGAAATTGAGAGTCATGTTCTATTGTGGTATAAGAAATAGTATGCAGTATTTTGATTATAACTTGCACGATACTGAACCAAAATGTCTGAATTTGATGTCATTATAAACTTAAGACGTAGAGAAACTTTTGGTTAGAAGAAAGTGTTTCCTAAAAATGTCTAATTCTAGGTCAAAAATGGCAATAAAGAAGGAAGAAAACATAGCAGGTCACTATCATGCATCAGCATGATCGCGACTCTGCTGAAGCATGAAGGAAGTCGCAATCGTGCGACAACACGATTGTGACTCTGCTGATGAAGGAAGAAAGTCACGATCGTGCATAAGAATGATCGTGACCTGATAGGCTTTAACAAAGAATGATTTTTGGGATGTTTTTCAACCTAATTCAAGTAAGGATGTTACTATATGAAGTAAGTAGATTTAAATGAGCTCCTAAATGATTTAATTGATGTTGATTGAAGGGATTAAAGTGAATAAAAGGGGTATTAAGGATTAAAAGAATGTTTGGGAAGGTGTTGAAATTGATTATAATGAGTATTAAAGAAACATACCCGAGAAAATATCATTGAACATGCAAGTTACATGATACATTCATAAATGTATTTATGACTGATAATGCACTTGAGTGACATAAATGTATTTGATTATATATAAAAAAGCAAGTAGAGCGACCACTTCCAGATATTGCTGGAACTTCCAGGCATTAATCAAAAAGGGAGCAATTGTGAGTAACCTAGATAGTCTCACTCAATTAATTGTTTGTTTTTATTATGCTTGAATTATCTTATAAATGTGTTATTGTTTATACTGATTCTGAACATGAAGGTTTGAAGATTCTGATTTGATGAATGTAAAGTGCTCCTTGTATGTGAATTGGATAAAATAAATATACTCAACAATTTTGTTGAATGCTGAACTTAGGTCCAATGATAAATGCGATTTGAATGTGAATGTTTCAATCATGGGATTGACTGAGAATATGAGAATGTGAAGCATCCATTACATGAATGCATGAAAAATAAAGATAGTTGTGATCGGAGTTGCTAGTATAAAGAGTTTAAAGCTCAGACTATGATCAAAACCTCGGGCTTAGTTGAGAATGTACCCGGTATCTACTAAGGGATATGGGACATTATTTGATACAACTCGGTATCCACTAAGAGATATAGGCTATTAAAAAAACAAAAAGCATTCGATCACAACGACAGTAATAATGAATGTGAGTCTCACAAGCGTTGCATATACATTATAATATGTGTGTTTTATTGATTACAATGTATTGGTATCTTGTATTTGAATGAGAATGTGATATGTGATGCTACATGCTACATGCAAAATGCAAAGATGTGAATTATATGTTTTCCCTTGTGCGACGCTTTTTGGTTTCGTCACTAAATGTTAAGTTTTAGTGACGAACAATTTTGAATGTCGCAAAAGGTTGTCTTTTTGCGACGAATATTGTTTCGTCACCAAAAAAAAAGTCGAGAAAGGCTTCCTTTGTTGCAGTATTTGTTGCACTTTTTACAAATTCTCAAAATGAGCAGTCATTTGTTCAGAGAAGTCTACTGGTCGTTCTCTTCGTGCCAAGTTCTTGTATGAACTAAAATTGGCAAATTTTGAGTCAAGGCTGCTAGTTGCCTTTTCATCAGTTTTCATATTGCTTCTTAAATTTTGATGGTTTCTCTCACCTTTTGTCACAAAATCATTAATTTTTTCAATCTAAATTTGAATGTACAAGGAAATGGTGCCACATTAACTTGAATTCATTTAAAAGAAACTGTTAAAACGAGAATACTAATCCCCTGACGAACACCTAAGACAGCTGCAGTTGAACCCAAAACCTTGAAGAAGCAAGGTTTGTCGGGCATTACGTTCCAAACTCGCATCAATGTAGCAGATTCGAAGCTCTTCATCTGCAAGATAGCCATTGGCAATGGCACCATTACTCTTTGATATTCATATTCACAAAATGAAAATCAAATTCACTGAGGTGTTATAATTAAAATTTTGATTATGAAAAAGTTTAGCTCCAAGAGAAAGATCTTTGTTAGTACGACGCAGTATATGATAGGAAGACATTAAAGTAACTTGATACTACATATATGGGACTAACCTGGCTCAATGTCACGAAGAGCTTTCACTCTTGCATCTGCATTCTCTAACCAAATGATGTGCGCATTTGGATCTGCAGTAAATAACTATCCAAGTCAGTTTTATTGAATTCCATGCATGAGCTCGGGCATAGTAGCTGGGAATTAATGTAAACAGAAGGACATCAGTTATGAACACATTAAAGCCTTAACCTTTGCTGTTATTTATTCATAGATTATTTTTCTCAAATTCAAAATGGACATACCGCCAATGATATGCTAGAAGATGTACATGCAGACATATAATGAATATCTATTCCACGGACATCTCGTATTTACTACTCAACTGTCTATATGACACTATCCAGCGTTGCAATACAAAGATAATTGACCGGAGAAATGCAAGGAAAATTTGCTACAGTTTCAAAATAAAAAGAAAGAGTACCAAGAACTTCAGTTGGTTAACAGTTAGCACATGAAATTCATGTGAACAGAACTGCACAAGAAGCAATTGGCATCAATTCATTATGAATCTATTTGGGTCAACTATCCAATATTTAACTGCTAAAGATATCATCCAACCACCTTTGGCTGAAAATGTGGTTTATAGATGTTGCATAATTAGCCAGGGAAACTGAATGAGTGCATAAGGGGATATAATAAAGGGATCAAGATATCAGATTCTGACATAAAAAACATTATTCAAAACTGTTTACCACAATCATGATTGTAGAAGGATGGAAGCATATAAACAGCATTTCCAACAGCAGCTTCAGCTTCTACACAGGCAGCAGCAGAGGACAACAGATCTTCATACCGACCTAAAGCCAATTCAATTCGGAATGCATTGATACGAATCCTAGCTAGAACATTGTTGTACCATTTCTTGGTTAGGACTTTCTTTGTCAAAGACAACTTATGGATGAATGGTGAGCACAATATAAAAGGCATATGAGATAATGAAATTCCCAAAGGATACATGCCATCGTCTCAGCTCCAGCATCTGCCTTAGTGAATCCCTGCCTCAACAAATTGAAGCCCTCTTCCATCTATACAAGTTAACGTACATGAGATACTTGCATGCAGTGGCGGTAGCCCGGGTGTCAAGGGGGGGCTACCGCCACCCTTGATCAAATTGAGAAGTTCTTTATCTTCTCAATTGATAAAGGGTGACTTTTGGTTATCTTTATAATTGAGTTTTTATATTTCTTTCGATTTGCCCCCCCTTAAAAATTAGTCGAGCTTCGCCACTGCTTGCATGTAATAGAGTATCGGGAGATCAAGTAACCAAAGTAGAAGATACTAAAGCCATTTATTGTCTCATTTCTAACACACTACATACTTTGAGGATCATATAGTCTTTCTCATGGTCCACTACATCTCAGTTATGAAAGCGAAACTGTTCAATTCAGTGAAGAAATAATGGTTGACATGGTGTACTTAAATAGGAAGTTCAATAATTGTAAGTACACTAGCTTTAAAAAATTTAGGGAAGCCAGAACCAAGGTCCAACAGATTAATAACTTAAATTAAACACAATTTTGAAGTATCCCAGACAAAAATTCTACCAGATTGAGTATGATGTTCTTAGAACCGTAAAAACTACACCAACAACGGAAGCAAAAACCGGACTCACAGGAAAAGTCCATTTAAGAAAAGGAAAAACTGTCCGAAGATTGATTCCAAATCCATGCATTTGTAGTTTGAACAAAATCACATACATGTGGTGTTAGAATTTCAATCTCAGAGAGTTTACCACCTCTAAAACCATATGATGAGATAAACTGGCAGGTTGAAGTATGTCAAGAATTTCAGGGCGTGCGGCTCCTGACAGAACGGTGCATGCTAACCGCTTCACCAAAAGTGGATACTTGAAACCATTGCTCCTTCATTTTCATCCAAAGACTCACGCAGTGAGAACAACAAACAAAACAATACCAAATAATAACAATGGGACAGAGGGATAAAGAAGGATCCTCTCAAGAGTATCATCAGCAAAAGCCAAATGGCCTACCCAAATTTCCTTACCGGCAATATTGATGAAGAGCTACCCATTCTGCTTCCTTCTCAACATCATAAAATACCTTAAACGAAAGAAAAAATTTCTTTTGTATGGTTTCACAAACAAAGCATCAAACGGTTGACGGGTCATAACAAAAAAGGTATTTGACCTTAGCATTCTGTTCACACTCTGGGCTGCAAAAGGCAACATTTTGATCCGTTGAGTTCAGTTTGTTCCTGAGGCAGTAGTAACAGACAGTGTTAATGGAAGAGAGAGAAGGGTGGGCTACGATGGGTTTGGCGGTGTGAATGAGGTCTCCGGCGCCGATTCTCCGAGTGGCGAATACGCCTCGCCCCGCTGACTCGGTCAGCGACACTCGAATCGGCGGCGGAGTGCCTCTGGTGTTGGACGGCTTCTTATTGTCTGTAGAAAATGCAAGAAGTTGGTTGGTTGCGCAGTGCCGTTTTTTTGAGCGGCAAAGCCAACGGACCAACTGCGACATTTTCAATTTCCTTTGGTCTATTACGAGGTAATTTACCATAAATATCAGACCCACGCTCAATTATTGGGATAATCGTGGTCCATATGGATCCTAGTACATAAGAAAGTTAGATTCTAGCCTAGGCCAAGTCCATTAGTGGCCCATGTTAGCGTATGTAGATCGGCTTTATATGGAAATACTAATAAATATTATAGGTAGGTAGGACCAAATCCAATACTGGCCCTAGTTCCCTCATTTAGATCAGCGTTGGGTTTGACTTTTACTTGAACGAATAACATTAATAAGAGGGCCTCATGATTGATAGGAATTATACTGGGCTTAGTTTAAATCTTAATATCCTATATTGTGTGTCAAGTTTAATTAAACCTGTAACAAAGTAGACTTGACGCACATGTAAATCCATTCAAATTTAAATGGACTTTCACATAAAACTGTTTTTTTTTAATGTTGCTTTAATATTAGACCTTTCCTTTATTTTCTCAACAAAACACAGCATACTTCATCACTAAAATCTTAATTCTAAAAATGCCACGATTGCCTCGACTGCTCTAGGTTGTTAAAATGGTGAATTTGGGTATGATCAACGTTTAGTTTATCGATTTCATTTTTAGAGGATGTCCACTGTTATCAGATTGAGTGTAGCGAGCCCAATTACAGAAAGCGGAATTGATTGAATGAGAAGACTATCAATGCCAAGTTGCGAGGTCAACTAACTTGTCGTGCACAAACAATAGGTGTTTCTTGCAAATTGTTGTAACAACTTGATATCTAAACAATTAATCTTAGATCGATCATGACAGAAGGGACACGATTTACTAAGTTGCGAAGGAATGAAGAAAATATGAAGATTTTACTGAAAACTAAGCTAGGAATGAAAAACTATTGATTAAGAACCAAAACAACATCGAGAGACACGAAAGCGAACTTGGGAAACTTAAAGGTATGTTCCACCAATTCATGCGGACTATATCTAGAGTCACCAAAGAAAACTCTCAAGGAAAGGAATCAATGACGAGCACCATGAGAGCTGCCCAAGGGAAAGAGGTATACGCTAAACTCACCAAATTCAGTAAAATAAACTTTCTTATGTTTTAAGGTAATAGAGTGAGGAGCTGGATACATAAGAGCGAGCAGTTCTTTTTGCTGTATCACACATCGATAGAGAAGAAGGTAGGAATTGCGAACATGCACTTGGAGGACGAAGCCCAGGAATGGTACTAGTCGGTCAATCGATGACGAACCACGGGGGAACCTTAGAACTGAGAGGAACTAAATGACTCCATTCAATAAAAGATTTGACGAGGAGGCGTTCAAAGATCCGATAGGGGATTTCAAAGAGTTTCAACAAGAACATTCACTACAAAATATTTTGCAAAGTCTGATTGACAATAATAAGTTGACATTAATGAGGAATATAACATGGGATTTTTCTTAAAGGGATTAAAACCAAAACTGAAGGTTTCTATTAAGCTCCTCGAACTTTAGATGTTATAATAAGCATATTAGATTGCTAGGAAACAAGAAGTAGTTCTGACCGTCTATTCAGCGATACCTTTTATGAGGAGAGGCAACCTAGTTAGGACCTCGATAGGGGGAGACAACCACTCCATCACTAAAAGTGGAGCCCCTATAACCTCAAGTTCTAAGCCTTTGTTGGAAATAGGGCTACTATCAACCCCAAGATCACAAGAGACTCTGGCAGGGAGCGAACCAACCAAACACATCAGCCCACCTAGAACCACCAATAGCAAGGAACTAGATGAACAAATAGCTAAAAGACTTTACTCTAGTGTGAAGAAAGTTATGTCCCTGGTCACCGTTATGGAAAACAGCAACTCCAACTTCACGTGATTGACAATGACGAAGACATAGGAGAAGGAATCCTTGAAGAAGACCGAAATTTTAGAGAAGATGAGGTTCTTAATATTTCTTTCTAGGCAATGATAAGAAGTACAGATGAGGATTATAGACAAATGCGAGTGATAGGCTACCACTTCCCAAGGCCCAGATAGATATTAATATATAATAGGAGTATGCACAATTTTGTGAATGAAGTAATAGCGAAGCATCCATCAGGTAGAAATAATTTCAAAGATTCACATCAAAGTGGGAGGGGGCTACATATAAACTATTATACAAATACTAAGTATTTCTATAATGTATGTAAAGACTGTCATTGACAACTGACGCACTTGTGATTTTGTTAGGGAGTTTTGACATAGTCCTTAAGATATAATGATTAGCCGCACTTAATGATGTCTTTTGTAACTTTGGAATAAGGATATGAAATTTATGTGGGAACGAAGAAGGGTCACCTTGTCAAGTAACATAGAAACAGGAGGCTAAACTAGTATCGATAGAAAGGTTAGAAAAAATGATCCAAGGAATATGTGTTGGAGGATTATACATGAATTGTTTAATTTTCCTGTGGAACCACAATTTTGACATATGATTTTGGAGGACAGAAGCCCTCCATGGACAGGCTGCAAGTGTTACTTACGAACTATGGAACCTTATGCTAAGAACTTCATTAACTTCCTCTGAAGTGAGCTCAAGATCATAGGATCAACCTCAAGGATGGGACAAACGTTCACCTTTATTGTTATTTTAGGAGAAAAAGATGTGATTGAAAGGGCAGTGTTGGAGCTTTTACAACAAGGCTTTATTAAGAGAAACCTAAGTTCCTATGCCTCCTTCGTAGTCTTAGTGCGAAAAAAGATAATTCATGGAGAATATGGATTGTCTAACAATGACTGAACAAATATATGCTAAAAGAAAAGTTCTCGATGCCTATAATAAAAGAACTGCTTGATGAACTCCAAAAATCAAGATGGAACTCTAAACTGGACCTCAAGTTTTGCTACCACCAAAAGAGGACATTAAGAAATTGCATTTAGGACCCACGAGGGGTACTATGAGTTCCATATGATACCATTTGGATTAACAAATGCACTTTCAATCTTCCAAGGATTGATGAACAAAATATTCTGGCTTTCCTTTGAAAATTTGTACTTTTGGTTTACAGTTGCAATTTCTAGCAATATGAGTGCCATTTAAGAGGCCTTTGGCATCTTAAAAATGAAAAAATTGTACTTAAATGGAGCTAAATGAATATTAAGAGCTAGAAAATTGGAGTATTTAGGTCACGCAATCTTCAGCAGTGGGGTAACGACGAATGGAAGAAAGGTTGAGACGATTAGAAACTGGCCCACTTTGGAGTCCCTCAAGGGACTACAGGGATTTATTGGGCTTATAGACTATTATAGGTGTTTCATTCATCACTATGCTCATATAGCCCAACCTCTACAGGACTTACTCAAAGCCTCAATGGCGAGTGAGTGGGCTTGGAGGAGTAACATGGAATTCTCCAAACCCTCTCTTCTGTTCTAGTCTTGACCTTGCTTGACTTCTCCAATCCATTCATCTTAGAAGTGGATGTAAGTAAGATGGGCATTAGAGTTGTGTTACAACAACAAGAACATCCTGTAGCATACCTAAGCAAAACATTGGCAGATAAACATCAAGGTTTATCAACCTACGAAAAGTAGTTCTTAGCCATTGTTAAGGTGGTAAAATAGTGGCATAACTACTTATACAGATGGAGGTTCTAGGTATAGACAGACCATAGAAGCTTTAAGTTCTTTTTGGGACAAAAGATCACCACAACCTTCCAACAAACATGGCTTCTGATGCTCTTCGCATACGACTTTGAAGTAGTGTATTGTAGTGGAAAAGAGAATTATACGACTAATGCACTGTCTCATATAACTAATGTTGAATTACTTGCTCTTTTTGTTTCACAGGTATACATAAGAATCTGGGAGGAAAAACAAAATAACTAAAAGAAGGATATAACAGTTCTGAATATAATCCAACAAGCTAAGAAAAGTGCCCTGAACTTAGGAAACTACGAGTGCGGAGAAGATTTGTTGTGATCGAACGGAAGGGTGGTACCAGGGTTTAATGAGAGTCTATGCTAAAAATTAATATTTATAAGCCATGATGATCCACTAAGGCCATTGAGTAGTAACTACTACAATAAAAAGACTACAGAACCTCTTCCACAAGAAGGGAATGGATGAGATATGCGGAACTATAATAAGAACTGTATTATTTGTCAAAGGAATAAGCACGAGAATACGTAATATCCAAGGAAGTTACAACTATTGTTGATTTCAAAAGGATGCTGGACATATGTGAGTACAGATTTTATAGGACTTCCACCCCTACATGGGAAAACCAGTATCATGATGGTTGTTAATTGCTTTAGTAAGTACGGCCGCTTTATCCCCATCAAGCATCCAACAAGTGTAACAAATATAGCAAATTTAGTTTTGGACCATATCTTCAAGTTGAATGGCATGCCTAAGCAGATCGTGAGTAACAGAGATCCTATTTTTTAAGTATGTTTTGGAGGGAATTCTTTAGGTTACAAAAGGTTGATTTTTAGTTTTCTTATAGCATACCACCCTTAGACAGATGAATAAATCGAAGTAGTTAATTGCACCCTCGAGACTTACCTTCAATGCTTTAGTAATGAAATTACGGTGCGATGGGTTGCGTGGATTACCTTAGCAGAATGGTGGTACAATATCACGTTCCAAGAAACTAGCACCTTGTTTGGGTTGTTGTATGGCTACCCTCCTCTTATGTACGTACCCTACCTAACGCGGCTCTAAGAACCTAGTAGCCGTAACATATACCAAATTTCACCATTTGTAACTGAAGAATTCCACCTGCAACATGACATCTACCAAATTTTATCTATGATGAGCCTAGAACCAAATAAAACAATAGGTAAATAAGAAACACATCAATGGGGGGTTCAAGGTGGGGGATATGGTGTTTTAAAATTTCATCCTTATCTTCAACATCTATTACAAAGGAGGAACTGCTAGAAACTCTCTCCCTTGGTTTACAAGCTGTACCTGATGGAGGGATAGATTGGGGCTATAGCTTATCGACTAAAGTCACCAATAAAAGATAAAATCCATCCTATGTTCTATGTGTCTCCCAATTAAAGAAGTATATTTCTGAAGGATTGCCCACTTAGTTTCCTGTTATGATTCATTTAATGGATAAGTAACCTAAAGCTATTTTCAATCATTGGAATGTAAAGCGTCATAGCTGACCCTTAACCTAGGTATTGCTTTAACCATCAGGATTGTCAAATAAGGATGCCACAGAGGTATCTAGATGCCAACCTTATGGATAAGTTTCTTAGAGAAGGGAATGTTGTTGTAACACCCCGCTCTATAAGACACATGCCTGAACATCTTGAGGACATTTGGGAAAATACCCAATGAAAGCGGCATGTTAGAGAAATTACATTCACTTATATGGCATCATACATAAAATGCAATTATCCGAAATATCAAAAACATTCCCATTTCATTTATAAAACAAAATATACTGTAGCTTTTCATACATAATCCATATATATACAATATCAAAAGCTTATAAGAATCTATTGCTCTTTTATAACATTCTCTATGAAATGAGAATTTTACAAAAAAGCTCTAACTAAACTCCATAATATCAGCTGACTGACTTTTGAGCTATTTTGTTCCCAAAAATGTAGTACTAAACTTCTTTTAGAAGGTCTTAATAGCTAAGTCTCCTTTCTTGTACCTGAAAATCAACGTTGTAATTTTGATGAGTTTTGCGAACTCAATGAGCAAGCCATCATTGATGTGCTCACTCATATTAAACATAGATCAATTCACAATTCAATTTTTTTTCAATCAAATCATATTATAATTACAGGATATCACATCACATTTCATTTTAGAACAACTCATTACAAACATTTAGATCATACATATCAATTTGTATATGAAATGCACATGTGACTCACTTTCATTGTTACTTTATTGTGACCAACCACCTCTTTAAATTGTCCTGTATCTATTGTAGACACTAGACTCATTAGTAATTGTCCTATATTCGTTGTAGATACCGACTCATTTTACTAGTGAGCTTGTGGCTCTTTATATATATTTTCTAAGCTTTAAGCTCTTTTTCACTGGCCACTTTGGTCACAACTTCCTTTATCTAATAATGCATTTCAATGTAATGAGATTCATTAATTCATATAATATGCAGTCAATCACTTTCATTTAGTATACATATTCACTTTCACATTTTCATTGGACCTAAGTCTGACATTCAACATATTTGTTGAGAATACTTATTTCTTTCATATTCACATACAATGAAACACTTCCAATACGAACTCAATTATTAAACTCCTCAGACCATCAATATCCGGAATTATCACATTCACATAAATATCAGTTCAATAATTGTAAAATTAGCAAATCCTATTAATCTTAGTGAGAAGCATCTAGGTTACTCACAATAAGCTCCAAATAACTATTGCCTTAAAGTGCCGACAATGTCTGGATGCTGGCATTCTGTTTGCACTTTGAAACCATGCAATACACACATTTACACATTGCTAAATTGCTCAATCATATAAGCATTCAATTATACACTGAGGTATATTTGTTATGTTCAATACATGCTCAATGACTTTCCTAGGTATGTGTTCCTAAATCATAAGGCTTGATCATTCAAACCATTTTAACTTGTATAAGTCTAATTTATACTTAGGTTTACACCGCTAGAACACTTGATTGTTCTAATATTATCAATCATATATTCTCCAATCCTTTTTCTAGTATTATAAGATCATATAATATCTAACTTCTCATTCTTTCTTACTCAATTCACATCATTCATCTCCTTTGAATTGCATTAGCGTTCCTCAAAACAACTTTATTCCATTAATGACTCTAAATTACCATATTTGGATACATGGTAACATCAAACCATTCTTAAGTTATAACCCTCAATTAATAACCTAACATATCAAACACTTTATTAACTAATCAAGCATCAACTAAGTTCATTTGAAGCCTCATTTAAGTCTAAATACACTATAAGAAAGTACCTTAGCATTTTTTGTTTCAAATATCACTTAAAAGACAACATTTCATTTTTTAAGCCTGCCCACGATATTGGTAGAACTTCCCACGATCGTGACAGAAGCTAGTGCAACAGGCCACGACCGTGGGGACTCTACCATGATCATGACAGAACCCAAATAACCAAGCCACGATCGTGCACTAAAGGCCACGATCGTGCTCTGCCTTTCTTCCTTCATTTCTCCATGAATTCCATATACTTAGAAACATCATTTACCCATATAGTTTTCCAGAGTTCATGTATATTTATGTAACTTCATTTCATGCTAATCCAACTACCATATTGGTTTCATTAAACCTCACAAAAATCTACTCATTGTCATTCACTTAATACCATTATATATGCAATCTTAACTTTTCCAGATTTTAAATATTTCATAATAGATCAAACATGTCTTCTCCATGGTTCATCATTTTAACTTCATAACCTCATCATTTTTACCTCAATTTTATCTCAATATGTTTCATAAAACAATCCCTAAACTATAGTTTATCTTCTAAATAAAAATAAAACATAACATCATCATTATTTATCATTCATAAATCTTATTTCTTCTCATTTCAAGAACATTACACAAACACCTTTCTTAAGCATAAATTTCACCTTAAATCCCAATCTGTAACAATCAATGATCTATGTTTTTATACATTAAAAAATAGAACACAAACACATACATTTATTCATCAACGTTCATCAACTTTCAACATACTTTCATACACCATTTACACTATTAATTCATGTAAAAAACATCCCTATAACAATTCATAAATTATTACTCATCATATACACAAAAAAGGACATGAATATACCCATTTCTTCATCCACATTTCAGCATATATTCAACTCCTTTAACCATCAATCTATTTCTAATGATCATCATAAATGCTTCGATTTAACAACCCATGAAGAATAATATGCTACTTACTTGTTTAACTCTAAAGCCTCTTTAAATCACTAAGAACCCTAGCTTTCCATGCACACACGATCATCATCTTTCAAGAAGGAAAGATTAGGTTTTCTTGTAACAAGATGAAGAGATAGCAAGGATCTTGAAATGGAAAGTGTAAGAGTTTGACAAAAATCGACGTGGTAAGGGTGAGGATGAGAGTGTCGTGAGTGAAGAAGAGAGAAGAATGAAAAATGAAGAAGAGAGCTTGTAGAAACAAATGAAAGAAAATAAAAACTGGTCTTTCAAATTAGAGAGTCGTGAGTAATGAGTGGTGAGTGGTAAGTGTGGTTACACTTGTCACTTGCCACTTGTCATCTTTTTGTGGTCCTCAATTGACTTTTAATGACTAGTCCATTTGTCACCCAATTTCTAAACCAATTGTTACCTAACTTTCTATGCCACTTGTCAATTATTTCTACTACCATTTGTCATTTATTTTTACTGCCACAAATCAATTTGTCTTGTCACTTGGCATTTTTCTTATTCCAAAAATACACATAATTTCATAATTCTCTCAATTGTAATAAATAATTCTAAATCACCAATTAAAATTCATCAACCAATTTTTAAGACAAAAATTCACAATTCACATCATAACTATTTTAAATCGTTAAAACTTCGAAAAATGTCAAATGAGTGCATATATTGTATTTGCAATATGTAAATCAATATTCATGTGTGTATGACAATGATATGCAAATGTATGCAATGCACTTCATAATTTGTTCAATACTATGTCTCATATATCATGATCTAGGACCCTATGTCCTAACCCTTAGTATGGGAAAATAGGATATTACAGTTGTTACATGAACTATGGAAAAAATTCATGCAAAAACATATTCCATGAAAGGAACAAATGAAGCCATTTAAATATAAGTTTTTTAATCCCTAAATCGATGTAGGTTTTAGCTATATAGCCACACATCATTTTTTGTAAGGTCTGGGAGATCTATATTACTGTAAGAAGCAACAGCCTGCATATGACAACATGTAATGTTATCTTTGCTTTTTTTATTTCAATCCTCCCTCCCTCTTCCTCTCTCTCTCTTTACCCTCCCCTTTATTCTAACAATTCTGTTGCAACTAACCTATCGTACATAAAGAATATGTATGTTTCATGTAAATTGTTGTAACACATAACTTATACTCACCTTAGCATAAGTGAGCAGGAAATAAGGGTAACCTAAGGAAATTAGGAATAATGATGAATTGCAAATGATAAGAAATTTGCAGCCAATTGGACATTGTCCTCTTTTGTTACTAAGATGCATCAGAATGACATTTTTTCAATTTTGTGTTTATTAACTTCTTGAATCTTTTACTTGGACTAGTTAATGCACTGACACTTAAATTATGATAGGACTTCTATTTTAGGAAAAGAGAAGCATCTTTGTGATTTGTTTGGCTAGGCTAAAAAGATTTGTTTAATATTTTTTGTTGTGAAAAAATTCTATTAATAATAGTATTTCCTAAAACAATTGTGATGTTATCTTAAAATGACCTATCCATTATTCCTGTGTGTGGTTGGAAGTCTTCGTTAGTTGGATGGGAATTTCATATTGTTATGAAACTATCAACTCTTAGATATAAAGCATGTTAAGTTCAATCAATATATGTTTTCTAAGGCTCCAATTGTAACACCCAATCTCATAGGGTATATTCCCGAACCTACCGTAGGCATTCGAGAACATGCTCTGCGAGGGTGACATGCTAAGAAAGTCAGTCAAACTCATTGCAAAAATTTTCATGCAGCACATGCACTTTTAGAAATCAAAGAATCATTCTTGGCCCATTTTATTCAAAAACACTTTTAGTCGTAAGTGTTACAACAATTAACACATCATCATTTATTCCAATAATCAACTGAGCCCAATACAAAAACATTTCCAGTCATACAGTCATGTCACTTTTCAATTCACATAAATGCTATACAATATTTACAGAGTACAATTTTAAAATACAAAAGAAAGACTATAGACATATGCAGGTACAATTAATCCCGACCTCTAACTCTTATCCTAATGCAGTGGTTAGACTCCAATTGGTCTAATTGATAACTCCTCTAAGCTTGAAAAAAATATTACAATTTTGAGGTTAGTTTTACGAACTCAGTGAGTGAACTATCATTGATGTGCTCACCTATGTCAGGAGACAAATATTACAAGCAATAACCAAATTCACATGTATATCATATTATTCAGAATCAGTTCTCATTTAGCACATCTTCTAATTGTGTATACCAACTCACAATATATACTTATTTCGATAAACACATTATGAATACAAACGTTCATATAATCATTTCAGAATAATCTAATCATTCATCTCATCAACATGTATACAAACGTTGTACATCATTGTGTCAACAAAATTCAATAACTTTTCACATGATAATGTAAAGATATATATGCAATGCACATGAGAATCCACTTTCATTTTTATTTTGTTATGATCGAGTGCCTATTAATTATCCCATATTCCTTGTAAATATCAGGCTTATTTCAGGTACTGATTTATATCTCTTGTGGATATCGGGCTTATTTCCAGTACTGACTCATATCCCTTGAAGATACTGGGCATATTTCAGGCTGGTCACTCCAATCACAATTCTGTTATCTGAATATGCATATTTTATACTGGTCACTCCGGTCACAATTCCGTTATCTGAATATGTACATCAATGTTATAAAATGCATCATCTCACATAACGTATAGTCATATATCACAATCATTAGATCAAAGTATGGCATTCAACATTCAGTTTAGCATCACTCATTTCATTCATATTCACATTTATCATTGGACCTTGGTCCAACATTCAACAAGAATGTTAAGTATCACTTATTCAGTCAAATTTACATACAATGAACACTTCCAATATAGTCCCGAATAATGATCTCCTCAGACAATCAATGTCTAGAATTATCGAAATCATATTAGAAACAGTTTGATACGTAAAAATTAAACAAGTGAAATACATTTAAGTTAACTCACTACATATATAACTCAAACAGAAAAGCACATATAATTGAGATGACACATCTAGGTTAACTCATAGTATATTCCAAGTGAGCTATTGCCTTGATGGTCTAGCAGTGTCTGGATGTTGTCAGTCAACTTGTGCTTTTACATCATACAACACACATAATCCACATATTACTAAGTTGATCAATCATATCATTGTTTAACCACGCACCTGTATATGTATCATGTTCAATACATGCTCAATTTACTATCCCGGGAATTTATCCCTAATCATATCACTTGACCATTAACATCATCATTTGTGTATGTTAAGCTTATGCTTAGGTTCATAGATCAAAGAACTTAGTTAATCTAATATCATCAATCATATGTCTATCACATATTTAATCACTTTATACATCTTCTACTAAGTTCAATTCAAGCTTCATTCAAGCCTAAATGAATCATAGGAAAGCACCTAACCTTTTGTCGTGTCAAACCACATATAAAAGAAGTATATTTCTTTTGATAACCATTCCCATTTTCCAGCTTTTCTAACTCTATCTTCAGGTCAATTTTGTATAACCATTTTGACCTAGAAAATGAGGTATTTCGGTAACACCTTATTCTAAATAAATGTTCCTCTATGTCTTAAGTTTCTAACAACATCAATTTCATGTATTTTGGTTTAGTATTCTGCGAATTATACTAAAAATACTAAAGAGTATTTTCAAACAATGACAGCACCCAGTACTTAACTTCAAGCCAAATTTAGAAACCATTAAAGGCAGAATTCAAATTAAAATCCTTCATAAAAATTGTAGCCATATGTCTCTATTAATTTAAATTAAAAATAATCCCATTTGGATATCTACAAATTAATATATGGCTAAAATATAAATACCTGTTCAATGGAAACACTCCATCTAACATATTCTAGCACAGGGGTCTATCACAGGCAGTATTGGGGAAATAGACATAACTCGAGCTCTAGTCACTATTTTCTCAAGAGACTTTCACAGAGATCAAGTTAAGACCTATATCTACAACTTTTATTCTTTGAGTTTCTTCACATTCGTGCTCTATGGATATGAAATATAGATCGAAAGAGAAAGATGAAATTGAAACCAGAATTTCAACTTACCTTGATAACCTCTTTCCTTCTCCTCTTCTCTTCCCCCTTTTCTCTCCTTCTCTTCTCATTTTCGTTTTTCTCCCTCTTATAACCTTATGGCCGACCTTCACTCTCACTTCTATTGCATTTTTCATTCATTTTCTCTAGAAAATTCAAAGAAAATCAAACTAATCTATGTGTCACCATTCCATTGGTCCATATGTCACCATTCTATTGGTCCATATGTCACCATTCTATTGGTACATAAGTTATCCTTCTATTGGTCCATATGTTACTATTCTATTAGTCCATATGTCACTTACTTCAGGCTCCACATTTAACTCATTTAAGCCTCCATATGTCGCTACTTATAAGGCCATACATGTCACCATTTGTAAGGCTACACATATCACCAACTATAAGGCCACATATTTCATCATTTGTAAAACTACACATGTCACCATTCTATTGCTCCACATGTCACAAGTTTAAGGTGCCATTTGTCACAATATTAAAGGGCCACTTGTCACAATTATACTCAAGCCACTTGTCATCCATTTA
>JAOTAY010000005.1:35981052-35997691 GCA_025629805.1 Erythroxylum baracoense
GTAAAACTCTTATTTGTTTTGATGTTAATGAAATATATATACATTATGTTTTGTTCATGATTTCCAAAGTCTTTATAATGCATTTTCAAGCTTTTCATAAGGGTGGAAATTGTATACTGGATTCAGGGAGAAAACTGTACTAATCTAGATGGAACTAGACAAAATTTCTTATGAAAAGTTGTAGCTTATCCTCTTAGCTTTCTAACGCTATAAAGTATGAAATTTTTAGACATTAGAGTTGAGAGATATGATTATTATAAGTGGTGATGTTGCATAAGAGGTATGTACATGGCAGCTATGGTGAATGATGAGAGTTTGTGTATGTGATGAGTCATTTGAGTTGAGTTTTGGGAGTTTAACGCACCCAAGTTTGTAATTGAATGTTTAAGGAGTGTTATTGCTTTAGAAGAAGTGAAAATAGGAAGGTTATGAGTGAATGTGATGTTAGAATGGATGTAGGAAGCATTGGAGAGGTGGACAGCTACAGTATTTTGAAATTTTGACTCATTTAGAGACAAATTTTGTTTTGAGGTCTTCATAGAAGTTGTAGATCTAGAAGTCTTGTTTAAAATGGTCTTTGAATGATCTTAATCTGATACTTGTAGTGAAAGTTATGCCTTTTTTTCCAAGACAGATCAGAGGAAGAAAAAAGAGAAGAGGAAAGTTGCGATCGCGACAACTCGCAGGTTCTCGTGCCAGTCACGATCGCGACCTGCAGGTCCTTTCTCCAGCCTGAACATGTTTCACTCTTTTGACCATAACTTTTTTCGTCCGACCTTCAAATGACCTGATTTTTAAACCATTAGATTCCTAACACATTCCTATATCTCTGCACAAAAATTTATAGCTTTTAGTATTAATTTGAAAAATATTGATTGAATCAAAGTGAGGGGATCGGTTGGAAGAGTGTGAGTTGGATATTTTTTTTAAACTTGCTTAAGTATTTTGATGATACCTTGATCTATGGAACTCCAAATGAGATGATTATTGTTTCTAAATAAGCTAGAGATATAGAGCTACAAATTATCTGAAGGAATCGAATTTTAATTCGGTCCCTAAGACTTTCAATTTCTGGAGTGAAGTTGGGTATAGTGTACTGTTTCAGTGCAAAAACAGTTCGAAAATGTTTGGGCTATAACTTTCAGATTTTTAAACCAAGTTGAATAATTTTGGTGTCATTAGAGACTTAAGACAATGGGGAACAAATGTTCTGAAGAGGTTCAATTGAAATTCCAATTTGAGTTTTCCCAAAATCTATTCTGAAATAGGAAAAAGTGAGTTCTTTTTTATGTTTGTCTGGTGTGGGCACGCCACCCTTGTGGGACGCCCGTCCAGATGTTACTTAGGATGTCGGGCACGTGACTCGCAAGGGCGGGGTCCCAACAATAACATTTGTTTTTATTTTTAGCCCAAGTTAATTTGGGTGAACCAATTTCACCTCCTTGAGAAGACAGCCCTAGGTATTCAACTACAATTACCTTGTATACTTGCGAGTAGGATAGCCTAGGTTTTTAGAACTTATTTTGGCACAACAAATTCTAACCTTTAATTTTTTTAAAACTTGCCCTTGGAACTTTAATTGAATCTTTCAACTTATGCACAATAACAAAATAGGATATTTTCTACATAATTAGGAATGTTACTATCAAAATTAACCTTTTGTTTTGACTCTTTAAATATTTAATAGCACTTTTTAGTAAAAAAATTTTGTCACTCTTTAAATATTTAATAACACTTTTTAGTGAAAATATTTTGTCAATCTTAACCAAATACGTTTTGACTTTTTACCAACTTAGCTTGACTCATAACACTTTATATTATGCATTCTTAGTTAATAGATTTATTTTTTATGATTCCAAAAAGGTGAAGAAAGTTTGGTAATATTAGACTTAAGGGAAGCAATAGCATTAAGGGGATATTGATTGTTTTGTCATTTTTTTATTTCTTTCACTTTATATGATATGCTTGAGTATATGATTTTTTTAATTTTTAATATCTCTTATATTATAGATATTAAATTATGTTCTTCATATTGAATCACATGATGGTTATAAATTATCGAAAACTAAATGAAGCCACCATTAGTGATGCTTATAAATTACCACGAAAAGATTATATTATAAATAAACTAAAAGGACATAAATGATTTTCAACATTATATGCAAAATCAGGATGCTGGCAACTTAGACTACATAACAACACTAAATCATTAACAGCATTCACTTGTCCCCCACAAAAATATTATCAATGGAATATTTTACCATTCGGATTGAAATAAGCTCCAAGTATTTATCAAAGATTTATGAATAATAATTTAGAAGGATTAGAAAACTTTGCATTAGCATATATAGATGATATTATTATATTCTCTAATCAAGATAAAGAAGTTCATCTAGCAAAATTAAAAATGGTACTTATCAGATGTAAAGAAAAGGGACTAATTTTAAGTCGTAAAAAGGCTAAAATAGCTCAACAGAATATTGATTAGAAAAACAACTATGAAGATTTAAATTTCAGAAATTATTTTAAAATATTTTTTGTTTCATATTTTGATAATGTTCGAATGTTTTTTTTTAATTCTCCAAGTACGGACTTCTATTGACTTTGTTTGCAAAGATTGAGTAAAGAAACATTATAAATATAAACGGATTTTTATATTGCCCATTAACTTAAGTCTCAAGAGTCTGCCCCTGTTACTGCGTCATCACTTATTAGCACATCATATTTGGGAACTTCATTTTCCTAGGCAAATTACAGGGAGCGACTAATTCTTCATTCGAACCATTAAAGCTTCCTTGCGGAGCAATCTCTCCACTTAATGATAACTTTCAAAAACTACTTTCGTTATCCTCAACCCGATTATTCTCCATTTTTGCATTTTACTAATAGAACGTCAGTCACTGTATACTGAAAACTACATATAAGACTTCTTGAGTCAATATGTGAACTCACTTTTGATGGTTCCAACCAAAAATTCGTCTTCAAAAGTGGAATATTACATATGCCTTGCTCATGCTTTTCATCGTTGAATTAGGAACGTTAAAATTAAAGAGATTCTTAACTCTATAATGCACTTGGGACGATCGTTGCACTCCAACAAATAAAATTTCGAGGTTGTACTTTCATCAACACGTTGATTGAGGCCACGTTCTGAACCATCTCGTTCATTTCCCTGGTTAACTTCTCAGGTACTCTCTGCACCAATCCAACACTTATGTAACAATTTCCACTATGTTCTCTATACATGGTCCAAGAAAACTTGCTTTCTGTGCAATGGACTTCACTTTCAGGTTGACCATACATTAAACGAACACTCTCTCTCGAGTTGATCTTCTTAATGCGTCCTAACCAGTTGAGCCTGTCAAATTATATGAGCAGATGAAATTACATGGGACTACCTTACCTAAGCTACATTGAAGGTTCCGATTTCTTTAAGTGATCAAACATTTTTGAACTTGCATTCTAAAGGGGTAAATGATCCAAATAAGTCCTTTCAAGATTGTATTTTATGACTTGGGAGTTATGATTTGGTTACTTGGATGGGTTTAGTAACTAAAATTAAAGTGAAAACTGACAAACACAGAACTACGTCAAAAACAGACACAAATTGCCTCAAGAAAAACGATACCACGTTGAGTACTCGTGCCGTAACATTCAGGATATTGCTTTGCATCAAGAAAAAAAGATATCATGTCGAGTACTCGTGCCATATCATAAAGATATTGCTAATGTTTTTTTCTTTTTCAAGATGAGGTAATATGTAGACAAACACAGGTTGCTCAAGTAGTACTACTACCCAGCTCCCCCCAACCCAAGTCAAAACATCATTCATGCGACGGTGACCGCCAGTAGTCAAGATTATTCTCCTCCGGACAACAATGTTTCCTCATCTCCTTAGGAGGAATGAAACAGTCCACAGACAGGCCTTGCACGTTAAACGCAATGTCATCTATAGTCCACGTCTCTTCCATTCGTGTGCTTGAAAGACCTGCTTTCAGGTTATCACCAAATCTTGTGATCATCACACTAGTTTCACCACCGTGAGCTATCATCACCCCATCCACTGTCCGGTAGTCTTCAATGCTCGTTGCCATGGTGGTTTCCCAGTATGTAGGGTAAGTTCCCGGGGACTGAATTCTAGTCAAGTACGAGTCTTCCAGGAACACTAGAAGGCCATTTTTTTGGCTGAAGTATCCAAATGTGACATGTTTAATCATCTCGGCAGTGCTATCGCTTCTGTCTGATAAGTCTGTTTGGTCAGCGGACAATTTCAGGACAAAACAATCAACCCCTGAGATGCACTTCTCTCCCGTGTATTGTGCTGGAGAGAACACAGCTGATATTGCCATAGGATCTAGTCCCTACATGAACGTTCATCTAAATTGAGCGTTATCAATCAGAGGGCTAGCTAATTTGAATAAGAAAAAGTTTAATTTGTCAAAAGGTGGGCACTTTCTGTAGTTCGCTAACAATTAACGGGGTGTGATCTCACTGATGATGTAATATGAACAAGGATCTTATTGTCAAAATTGCTACAAGCATCCCCAGTAATGAGTGAAATTGAGTGGTTGGCTTAATTGGTTATTCCTATATCGTATCTCTTTTCTCATTGGATAAGCTTTCAAAACTGATTCATATTTCAAAGAACACGAGGAATCAAGATCCGGTATTTTGGGAGTAGTTGGATCTGGTTTCAGTTGAAAGTAGGTACAAAATTAACAGTGACCAGTAAGCGCCTACACTGTAGGCTGCATATGACTATGCAACCTTCCTCATTTATTCCCTTCTCCCTGGACACATAATTATAATGAATGTTTGTATAACTTGCCTGGAGAGCTCGTCGGAGAGGCCTAACACCCCCTTTAGCAGCATGAGCACCGAGCCATGGGGTGTGGCGCCAAGCAACATTGCCATCACTACCAGCCACAACTTTTTGGCCGTCCACAACCAGCTCAATTAGCCACTTATCAGGGACCATTTGCCACATTACAAAGCAACCCTTTTGCACCATCCCGGCGGTTGCTCCGCTGCTGACCTCATCCACCATGGCCATTGACACTTTCCCTGTTGCAAAAACGTTCTTCACCCTCCCTTCCACTTTCCGGCTACCGGTTGCTGCAATGAAGTGTTCGATTATATACTGAGCCGAGGATGATACCTGTAATAAAAAGATTGTTACTTTTGGTTGTTAACAGTAAATCATTATTGAGTTGGCTTTCTACTGTATCTAGTATCATTTCTCTTTAACCAAAGAATATTAAGCTCTTGAGGGCATTCAATATATTGCACATTGATGCACGTTCCTCCAACATTTACTTTTAAGAAAATCGAGAAGCACCATTGAACTAAATCATTTTTACTCATCAAGTAAAAATTACCCGTAAGAACCCTTTGATTAATTGACAACTACTTGATAAATTCCCTACTTTTTCAAGCAAATTCAATAGATATTACGCTGATGAATAGAGAATAGACCCAAAAAGGGTGTGCTTTTTGGTGTTCTCTGATCGTGGGTTGGCAGTAGGAAAGTGGGGACTTCCAGACATCATGACTCTGGACAGGCACATCATCACGTACAGAGAGGATATTAAAAGAAGAAAAAATGGATTATAGTATATTAGCACCCAAAAACAGCAAGCACTAATGCAAAAGAACCCAGAAAGCAAATATTTGGGAAGCCGAGTAATATTACCAGAGCAACAGATATAAGCAAACTTTCACATACCTAAATGAATGATCTAAAACAATGACTAGTTGTGGAGAGACAAGTGATAAACGTAGACAAGAAAAGTAGTCAAGCTCAAACCTGGTTAATGGGGAGTTTTTGGTGGACCGAAACTGGGAAAAGAGGGCAACCAAGAACGCTTAAGAGAGTCTTGAGGTGAGATTTTTTGTTGAAGAGAAGAGTAAAGTGAGCTTTGAGCCAGTTTCTCCATGAATGATCTTTCTTTGATGAGCTGCTTATGCCATTGTTGTCTTCTCCTTCGCTTATGGGCTCTTCTGACACTGGCGCAAGACGACTCATTTTGCCTTTCTTTTTTTGTTTTCTCAAAGGGAAAAAGAGATAGAAGTGCGGAGTTTGGTTATTACGGAAGCAGAAAACGAGAGGACGTGGAGATGGAAGTGTACTAGAAGGGACTCTTTCGTTTCTGTTATCGACTTTGTTTCACACGCTGTTCTAGTGCGTGCAACACAATTCTCTTTATTCCTGTTCTCTTTTGCCAAATATTTGTGCTCTGTCTTCACTCTCCATTCAAATGTCTAAATCTTGTTTTGCTTTTCCTCAACGAGGAAAGTACGAAAATCAGAAAAATATTAAGACTAGTGAGAGCATGGAGTCCAGCTAGTAAATGAGTCAAAGAGAAAACCTAGGAAGGATGTCAATAGACTAAGTTTTTGTTTTTGTTTATGTTTGTTAAACAACAAAAGCATACTTTGCAGCTAACAAATGATGATTGCACTCTACAGGAAAAGCAAGGAATGATAGTACCCTCCCCATAATTTGGGTGTGACCCAGCAAATTTGGTGGAGAGATCAAGAACTATAGAACTATAGTTTTACAACGAGAAGAGGCAACTTTTCTCAGTCTTTAGTTGATTAAAAGAATTTTAATGTTAACATAAACGCTGGTAAACTTTTAAGTCAGTTCAATTTTGTTATTTTAATTTATGAAGGTTGGTAAACTTTAACTCAATTGATATATATACTGACCTCTAAGCTTGATTTTTTTGCAAGGTCAAAAAAATGATTTTGATATACATCAAATCAATGAAAAGAAATTTCAAACTGGAAAGAAAATTAATTTTGATAAGAGACTGTTTGTTTTACTATCATTTTTAGTTTTTTTATTTTTAAACTTCATTAAAAAAATTATTTGATTGATTCTGGTTTAATTTTTTATTTTAATAACTATATGGAAATCATAAAAATTAATTTTTGTTTTTTATTTTGGTCTTTTATCATAACTTGATTTTTATTTAATTATTTAAGATTAGTTACTACTAATAATTATAACTAATATAATATTTTCCAAATTTAATCATTATTTAATAAATATATATTAAATTTAAAATATCTCTAAAATATATAAATTTTAGAATTATAAAATAGTTATTTTTGAAATATTTTTCAATATAAAATAGTTACTTTTAAATAATAAAATTAGTTTCAATAACTAAAATATAATAACAAATAAATAATTACAAATTTTCACTTAATTTTTATTTTATTAATAAATATTATATAATTGATTTAAATAATTAATTAATTTAAAATTTTATTTATTTATTATTTAAGTATTATTAATAAAAATATATATAACAACTAATGATATTAACAATCGGACCTGACTAACTTTCAAACCAAAAATAATTGGACCTGAACAAAATCAAATCAAATCAAACATCGTTGAATTGATTCTTCTTTATTTTCCATTTATGCCTTTTATTATTGTATTTTGTTAACTACAATGTACCTTTAGGCTATGTTTGGTAGGGCGATCATTAATAGAATAAAATATTATTTCATCGATTAAGAGGAGGACTTATAATAAAATAGAATAGAATAGGATGGAAGAGGAGGATTTCACATTATATCTTATTCCATTTTAAACAGTAAAAATGAGTTACTTCTGATTTGGGAGGTTTAAGATGGACTATAAAATGATAAATATGTATTCCTTAATATGCCCTCAATAATTTTTTATAATATCAATTATACCCTCAACCTTAATAACAAACAGCAAGACAATATATCTCATTATTCTACCAAAGGTAGAATAGTCATTCATTATTATTATACATACATTACGTTCCATTCCATCCATCTTCCGAACAATATTTCACTATATTACATTATGAATCCTTCCATCTCTCTCAAATAACAATTTTCTAATATTATATCTATTTATATTCTATTCTAGTATAAATCGTTCCATTACATTAAAAACTTTACGTCCAGCTAAACATAAACTTAGGCAATCAACAAAGCCAAAAATGCTTATGCTCTGCTCACTTTGTCATATTGCGATGAGGGAGATGAAAAAAACGCAAACAATAATGTATCATGGTGCTTAACTATTTAGTCATAGTTTATTAATTTAATGTCTGATAATTTTGTATATATCTCATGGGAGAATATCAAAATAGGGAATATATAGAAAAATTATAACATTATAAACTTTTTTATGTTTATTGTTATTTTTCAACTTTACGAGAAGTTAACGCTTTTTTCAATTTTTAAGTATATTCAATATAACATAATTTTTTTAAAAGAAAAGTAAAGAATATATTAACAGAGTAAAGAGTTTTACACTTAATCACAAATAAAATGCCTATGGATACTACCCTAGAGTAAGTTGAAGATACGTTCAATCAAAACCTTCCACCTAGCATTACACTTTTAGGTAAAGAACAGGATCAAAAGCAAATTTAGAATTCCAGAAAGGAGATGAAAGAGTCGTCCCCTTTCTCTGTCTTAATTTGGAAATCCTTTATCTCCACCAATGATTACAATGAAATCCATCATCTCCTCTAGCAATTGCAACACAACTCCTAGTAGATTCACTTGTATTTGAGTATTACACACCTATATAAGCAATAACACAAATTTCATACATTTCAGTTGAGCTTTAGCCATCACTCCCTACCCCCTTAGGGGAGGGGAAGGATTTGAAACCATATATACATCTCCTCAAGAGTCGTCATTTTAGGCAGTACTATTCCTTTGTCCTTTTATATTGCTCAATTAGTCCTCCTTAAATGATGCATGCATGTGATTAGACATATATTTGTCTTTCTCCGAGTGAACTCCTCAATAGAGTGAGTTGTAACTCTCTTGGATAGACAATTATCGTATATTCTCAACATAAGTAGGTTTCATTTAAACCTCATCTAGTCACTAGCTCCCGTAAAACCTTTCTTAGTGATTAGGATTTCTCTAATCTAGAGAATTGTATTGAGGGTTAAGTCTTAGCCATTGTGGCTAAGCTTTTATATAATCTATGATTCCTCTCTCGTCAGATTTCATATACACCAAAAGAGAATGCAATTTTTAAGAAACAAGCCTCTTGTCCTAATTTAATAATTTTACCAGTAGCCCACTATAAGAAACTACTCCTTTTATAGAAAAAACATTAAGCAATTATTGTAATCTCGTCCATAGGCTTTGAGAATAGCTACAAAAAAATAGATGAGAGATAGATTTTAGTACCTCTTGGCATAATAGGTAGAGAGGGTTAGAGACTCCATGATACCTATCTTTAAAAAATAATCTACCTCTAATAGCTAGCCATAGACTGAAAGAAGCCTTAGGGCTTTAGGGGCTTGCTGTTTGAATAGGTCAAGGCAAGAACTATTAGTGAATTTGTGGGAGTTGTCTTGTAACTAGATAACATGATCCATCTCAGATTGGTCAGGGTTATAATCAGGGAGATTATTCAACAAGATAGCATATCCTCTTATGTTGCAGCTCCACCTATTTTCCTGATAACTCATTTACCCTAGAATTCATTGGAATCTATAGTCTAAGGGAGTTCAGTGCATTCCTGAGGTATGGTAAAGCCAAATCACTCTCATTGTCCTACCAAAACTAGGTACATTTTTTAAGTGAATATCTTAGTCTTTCTCACAGCCTTAGTATTTATATTAAAGACCGTAAGAGTTCTTTGCCAATTTTTATATTTTAGAAACTTATATTAGGGAGATAATATGTCTGCATCCATTTGGACCATATAGCCTCCTTATCATTGAATAGCCTCTAAATCTTCTTGTTATTATGAGTAAATCCATTGTTCTAATAAAGACAAGCCTCAGTCCCCTTCCTTCTTTGGTATAAGCACATCCTTTCATTTCACCTTAACTTTCCTTGAGTTGTAGTTTCCTTGTCTAGAGGTAATTCTTGATCAGATTCTCCATTCCCTTAATCAAATCTTTGGGGAGGACTAAGTGAGAGCTCCAATGAATATAAAAATTCCTTGTAATAAAGGAAATCAGTTGTAACTTGCTCGCATTAGATATAAATTTGTTTTACCAAGAAGAAATTATCACACTAACAAATTCAATAAAGGGTGCACAGTCAACAAACCTAGTTTTCTTTATGTTATAGGTACTCCTAGATACTTGAAAGGAGCAATATGCAGCTATAGGCAAGATGTTAGAGGTAAAGGATAAAGTGTTTGGCACATCAAAGGAGATGTCGATTTTACTCTTCTCTACATTTACCTTAAGTCCAAATAAAGTAAAGAATTGACATACTAAGCAAGTCTTTTGAGATTTGTTTGATTTGATGAAACAGATTCATTGAGCAAAAAAAAAACTCTAGTTTGAAGCTAAATAGACCCTTGATTAACCCATATCACAGTATTAAGTCATTTGCAAAAAATAATATTGTTGACTTTAAGTTTCTTACATTTGTGGTGATACCTTATTGATCTCAAGGAATCAATCTCCCAATTAATCATCTTAATGAGAATCTCTATAACGTAGGCAAATAAATAAAGGGATAAGGGATTCACTTGCCTTAATCCTTTGGCTCCTCGAAAGGACTTTGAGGGTGATCCATTAACCATAACCCTAAAATATGTAGTAGTTACGCATACCTTTATCCAATCTACAAAGTCCATAGGAAATCCAAAAGCTAGCATACCATTAAATATGAAATTCCAATTTAAGGAGTTAAAAGGCTTAGCAAATTCTTGTCTTGGGAACTAGACATATATGGAGCATTTTTTTAAAAGAGAAAAAATTTTAAACCGTATCAACCACTAGGTCACCTTTCAAATTTCAAGTTTGATGAAAAAATAAGCATTGAAACTGTCTGATCTAGAGGATTTATTAAGGTTAAGCCTAAAGAGGACTCCTTAATATCTTAGCAGGATACATGCATACATAGATTGTCCTTTATAGTATGGTCTAGAGAGGAATGTAGAAACAAGATCAAACTAGTCACCATAAAGTGAGAGGGACTAGGCTGACCAAACAAATCCCATTAGTAATTTAACCTATTATGTTAATTGTAGCATGATCATTGCATATTTGATGGTTCAAGTTTAGTAGAGCCAAGATTATGTTCTCATTTCTTCTAGCCATAATAAAATGGTTAAAGAACTTATTATAGAGCTAATTGACTCTGGCCATCTGGTTAAGAAAGGAGTTATGCCACTGTAAAGCTTGAGTATATCTACCAATAGTTATGGATTCAAAAGGTCTAAGATTTAGATTAAGAGGATCTTGCTAGTAGTTATCTTGCACTCTCTTAAGCTCTTCTTTTACATTTCTAAGATTGGATTCAATGTTAGGATAACTATTCTTATGAAGGAGTTTAAGTCCGTCTCTAATTTCTCGCAACTTTCTCATAAGTTGAACGCTTTTACATCCCATAACAACCTTCTCCCTACCCTCCATAACCACTTCTTAAAATCCATCTATATCTATTAGAAAGTTTAGGAATATGAATGGAGCTCTCTATGAGGGTTTTGTGGCAAGCTAGAGAATTTCAATTATTGAGTGAATTGAGCAAAAGCCTAGGCCAAAATAGGCATCATTGCTTAGAATCTTATATAGCCACTCTTTGTTTCTCATAACCTTATCAAGTTTATTTATGATAAACATGAAACATAATTCATTATTATCTATTATTGCTCTAAGTAAATAGTTGCTCCATATAATTTAAGTCCATTACTCCCTATTGATTTACAATTTGATTCAACCCGTTAATTAAGTTTTTCTAGTTAACTCTAGCACTTTAGCTTGTTTAATATGTAAAATATAGGTTAAATCACCCATTAAGATCCAGGGCCTATGCATCAAGCCATTTATACTCCTTAGGTCTTCCTAGATCTTGACTTCTTAGAAAGCAAAGTTTGTTGCATAAACAATCATAACCTTAATAAGTAACCCTGACTAGGGCAAAACACATAAGATAAGTATCATTTGATCAGATATAATGACTACTAAAATATGAATATGGTTTATATTAAAGGCCACTACTATCCTACAGTAGCATGGAAGGAATGATTTGTCACAAAATTCTAGTTATTGCTAAAAATTTTAGATCTTCAGTTAGCTTCTTAGCCTTTATTTTGGTTTTTAAAAGACCTATTACAGTAGGCTTTTTCTCCAAAATAAGGTCTTTTACAGCTTTCTTTTTAAGTGGATCATTAAGTCCCCTAATACTCTATATAAGAAAGGCCATTAATTGGATTATTTGGCACTCCCTACCTAAGCTTTACCTGCTTTCCTTCTGGACTTCCTTCTTTAGGATATAAAGGTGATTTTAATGAAACCATCTATGCCCTTCAAACTAACTAATTCTAACTATTATTGCAGTCACATTCACTTCCCAGCCAATGGCCTGCTAATTAGAATTAATTAGCCCTCAAATCTAGAGTTCTTAGCCAATAGGGGTATTTAGAGTAGGATTTTCAATCCTTAGCTTATTTATAGGAGAAACCAACTTAGTCACTTCTTTTAAGTCAAGGACTTCATTCTCTGGTAGCCCCAAAAATTCATTGTGCAAACTAGGTTTAAATACCCTCCCATTTAGTTTCCATACCTTAAGGTGGTTAGCTGATCTCCAGTTGTAAGATAGCTCTACTTCAACCCTTATAAATTCCCCATCCATATCCAATTTCACAATAGGAAGGGCTTTAGGAAATTCTTCCCCTCTATTCACTTCAACACAAATTCTAGTATAACCAATCCTCTTAAGCCTAGTAATGAGGGAGTCAAGACAAATTGGCTTTCCCAGAGCATTAGCTAAGTAGCTCAAACCATATATCTACTAGTATTCTAGTGGCACAATATGAAAATTCACCCATAGGGGAATAATTTTAATGAAAATTCACCTGGATGGGAATAATTTTAACATTGCACCTATAGAGTGACATTTCAAGCTTACATATTTCTAAAAGAAGGGGTTGGCTAGTAATGTACCAAGGACCTTTCTGAAGAATGTTCAGCAAGTCAGTATTCTTAGAGAATTTGAATATAAAGGTATTCTCTTTAGACATTAAAGTTTTCTCTAAACTCATCTTACTTTATTTTGAGCTAGCTCAATATTGGACCTGCGAGAAACCCATACCAGTGAATAGAACTATGTTTTTACCCCAACGAGGGATGACAATAGGCTGAGTCGGGTCAAACTTGGGCCTTAGCAATACCCCATCCAAAGCAGCCTAGTCGGAGCCCAAGCTAGAGCCTAAGCCTAAGCCTAAGCCAGACTCAACCTATCCTGAACTTCTTTTAATATAAAAAATATAAAAACGTAGGTCTGGACAACATAAGCCTAAGTCTAAGCATGAGCCTGAGCTTGACCCAAGACCCGTTGACCTTAGGGTGGACCCGAGCCCAGTCCATCTCTATCCCCAACTTGCAATATTTCCATAAGTGGGGTTAGAACCCCTTCTTGTATAGTATTTAAAAATATTTGAGCCTTTCCTTAGCTGACTCAGTTTCTACCATATTTTTCTAGGATTTTAAGGCCAAATAGTGGCCAAACTTGGAGGATTTGCTAACTACACAGAGCTTCTCGTTAGATGGACTTAGTGGAGGGAACTGTTAGTGGAGGGACTTCTTCTTCTTGGTTCTCTTTAGGGCCCAATGCATTATGGCTCCTAGCCGATGCAATAAAGACTGAAGAAGACTTTGAAGTTAGAAGCTCCTTACCCAGAGGTTAACCCATTTAACAACAATACCGGTCCTCCTTTAGGTGGGACAAATTCTACCAAAATAGAGTTACCCATGATAGTAATTTAGAGGAGACTTAACTAAATAGTAGCAAGAGACAGCGCAAAGAAAAAGAACAAATAACTATACAGACATTACATCTAAGATGTCCATATGCCGAGACTTTCTTAAATATTGCAAGTAAAATGATATTTTTGTTATTAATATTTTTAATTTATTTTTCTATAATTTTTAGTACTAATAATAATACAAGTGATATTGTGGCTCTTATAATATTATATGAACATATTATATTTCTACGATACTAATATGTATTAAAATTTATATGTCCTTTTAATAAATTTATACACTTCAATTTAAA
Source organism: Erythroxylum baracoense (assembly GCA_025629805.1). NCBI lineage: Eukaryota > Viridiplantae > Streptophyta > Magnoliopsida > Malpighiales > Erythroxylaceae > Erythroxylum > Erythroxylum baracoense. The sequence goes on from JAOTAY010000005.1 coordinate 35,995,099, forward strand.
GCACATAATTAATAAATATTAATAATAAGATGACTCGATTAAGAAATTGTCAAATTCAATTTAATTACAAAATACTATCTTTTTGTACAATTTTAACTATTAAAAATATATAAAAATTTTAATAAATTTTAATAATTTATATAGTGAAATTATTACCATATTATTAAACTTAATTATATCTATATTAATTTATTCTATACTCATAAAAATGCAAATGTGATTGAACTAAATAAAAAGGAATAAAAAAAGGTAGCCGCCAAATCCTCCATTTGTTCATGATTTCATATTATGAATCCTTGTTTCTTGCTTTTATCAATTTGGTAAAAGATAACATAAGAAGTTCGGGAGATAACTTTAATTATACTTGTTGTTGGGTAAAGACATTACTAATTTTTTAAACATGGTATTAAATTTCAATAGGTCATACATAAATATACGAAAATGTAACGCTTTTTCATAAGGTTTGTAATAAACTTAACTTTGTGCTTATGATCTCAACTAAAATGATATTTGAAAAAATAAAAGTTAAGTTTTTAAAACGATCAAAAAATTTTAAAAATGTATGAATATCATATTCTTACAAAATAAACTTGGATATTTTGGCATACAAAGTTCAAATTTTGTTTGGGAGAATAATGCGGTTTATTTGTTTTAATAATATTAAGTCAGAAAATAAAATTTGATGTGAGTTTAGGACAAGTTAGTATATATAATTTACATTCATCATAATAATATTTCCCATTGTATGATTAATTAATATATATTATTATTTAAAATCATACAAAAAGATAAGCTGCGTAACTTAATTAATATTGACAATTTACTTCATACTATTAATATTTTTTCAATTAAATATTTTGAACTAAAATAGAAAAACTTATTTACGAGATACATTAGTTTTGGTATACGCGATACTCTAAAACTCATAATGCCACATGTAGTAATTGTGAATTAACTTAAAATGTTGTCGTGAAACCCACATTGATGACATGCAAGTGTTATGATAAAATGAGACATACATCATGGCATTGTAAGATTTCAATATTATGAGTGCCACTTTATGCCGATAAGATATATTGATATATCTCATATATAATTATCATATTTATTTTTTTCTGTTTAACAAAAAGTACTTGATTAAGAAAAGTAGAAATGTTAAAATATTTAATTAAAAAACTGTAGAAGTCATTTATAACAAAAAAAGAATATCTCAAAATATAAGTCAGAATTCATACTTGCTTTTACTTCTAACAAAAAATCGGTAAAAAAAATTTCAATGTGTTTGATACGGTGAATCTCTTTAATTGAAATAGGTAGAAGGTAAGGACATGTACCTCCTCGCACTAAATTCAATATGAACGGACTCATTTAAGTGCTTCGGTCCCAATCGACACACGGAAAAGAGCCCACGGTTCCTCAGATTGTATACACATATTCACACCATATAAATGAATATATATTTTTTGGCCACATGGATGTGACAGATCAACTTTTACGAGGATATGAGTTTGCACATCAAAATGACTGGCGCGTGGAGTTAATTTGTATAACATGGTTGCTTGGTGAATGAAGAAAAAGGAGCTTGAAAGGAAGGCAAAGTAGATGGTACGTCGACGTCTTATTCCTATTTGCAATTATGGCTTTTCTGGTAAGTTTGGTGCAAACTTAGAAGCGGCTGGTATTTTTTTGTCTCCCTCTTGTTTTCCTTTTCCATTTCATTTCGTTATAGAAAATAGAAACATATTTATGGTCCCAAGCGTTACGGTTTGTATTATTATGCATAAATGGTCTCGATGATGATTAATAAGTGATGAGAAACATACAACAAACGGCATGGCGTCAAGATGGTCGAAGGACAAGCCACGCAACAAGGACGTAAAATGTACGGTACCAATAAAAGGGAATTGTTAGGCGAAGATTTTGATTTTTTTAATTGTTTCATCGAAAAGCTAAAGGTTAATCAAGTACTTTTTAATCAAGCAGACTAGAACATATTATACTCCTTGATTTAATCAAGCAATGGATCTCATAAACTGTAAGCATGAGATGTTTAGAGTTACTATGTGGATGTTTACTAAGGGTAGTAAGTACATAGGATGACCCGCTATGAGATTATCATATGGATGATCTATCAAATGTCAATGATTAATCTTATCATAACAATGGTACAAATATCCTTAGACTTGAGGTACTCAAGCAAGTACTCAAGGATATCTTAGATATAAATCCTGTGCTTTGACATCATTTGTTGTTACCTTACGACGAGGTCGCTCTTAGGGTGGTGATTAGGTACAGTTATTTGTATTTGAAGGTAATTAGGTAGCCAATAAAGGATTTACCACTCTTGATCGAAGGAGATGATACTCACGGCCTCTTATCGGGGTCATTACTCGAGAGTCTCTGGCCAGAGCAATTATGTGTCATAAAGAGAGTCTTCAATGACACATAGAGTAATGAGATCCCAGGACAAGAACTAACATCACTTGGATTAGATGTGACGTAGTCAATCTAGTGGAAGTTGACACATAGCCCATACTCCGAACCAAGTGGGGTATAGTATGGTGAAAGGACGAATTGCATGGTAATTGTCTAT
>JAOTAY010000005.1:36015189-36027872 GCA_025629805.1 Erythroxylum baracoense
AAAGAGGAAGAGTTTGGTTTTAAAAATCTTGTGAATTACAATTACTGCTTTAATTATTCAAATTGATATGATGCCATATGGAATATTGTAGTGATCGCAAGTAGCGCTCCCTTATCATAGGATATGTATCGGAATGACCTACGGGCGTCCCGGTGCGTACCCTACGATGAGGGGGTGTTACACTTGAAATCAAAGAAACTCAATTTGAGTCAAACTGTGGAAGAAAAATCGCAAAATTGTCATCTATGTTCGTTGGGCAGACATATGCTGTCTTTCGAAGTGAAGTTTAGTCTAAATGGCTAGTAAATGTTTGTTAGGCAGATTTCATGTCCACTGGGTGGATCTTCTCAGGTTTCCAACTTTCTAGCTCCGTTCATGTCCGTTTGGAGGGACATCATGTCTGCTGGGTGGACATAAACTAGACATTTATAGAAATGTGCAATTTTGACCCTTTATATAGAAAAATCTCTCCTCAAAGTCCTCACGAAAGTTGTAAAACTCAGAGTCCTCTTCAAAAGCGTACTTGCATGGCCTTAATTCGACGTCCACAGCAAAAGGGTTCCCCCTAAATCTATCCATTTGCACCTATTAAACAATAAAGTTGAAATGTGTGAGAATTAACCAAATAAAGCTCAAATTCAAATAAAGACAAGTCAAATTAGTTCCAATTCATCCCAAAATCATATATAAATTATTGACTTATCAAACGGGCATGCTAAAATCCAAAGATCTTCTAAAGAATTTTTGGGTAGAAGCAATTTATACATCAATATTTCTTCTTAATTGGTGTTTAATAATAATTTGAAGAAATAGATATGATTTTAAACACTATATAGGTAGAAAACAAAGATAACACATTTCCAAATCTTTGATTATATACATATATATATGTGTGTGTGTGTTGTTTTATCCCCAAAAAATAGGAAAAAATTATATGGTTATTTTTTTGGGTATAATATCAAAATTGAGAAATATTAATTTTACAATCCTTTTACCAAGAAGTTACTAATTAGTCGTGACAACATATTTGATGATAAAAATTCTTGAAATTGAAAGAATATACAAATATGTGTAGAAGCATTAATAAAAGATAATGAACATGTAAGCACTTATGATGAAGGTTCTAATTCACCAACATTCAACAATTTTGATGATGTTTCAAAATTTTCATTAAGCTATTTTTAATCAAGAAAAACCTCCTGCAAAATAGAGGTATTTAAATAAATTTTATAAAAATACAAGACAATGTTGACTTCTATAGTTTAAGAACTAATATGCCTTCAAGAAGCTATTAAATCCAAAGAGTGATATGTTGGGGATGATAATTTTGCTTGAATCTTATTCGAATAAAATAAAATAAACTCAAATTGATTGGAATTTAAATCAGAATCAAATTTCAAGGACCAATTTGAAGCCCAGTTCGACAATTCAAATCACATTAAATGTGTCAAGAGTTTGACATTAAATTAATAGTAATTCAATTGCAAAAACAATGTATTCAATTGATAAAATATGAAATAATTTTTTGTGTATTAACTTTACTTCAATAATCATTTGCATAATTTATTTTCCAAAATATAATTTAAAATGGATAAGAAACTCAACTAATAAAAATATCAAGTTTTTTGTCACTTGCCCATACTGACACCTGTCGCTGAAAGAATTAACTTAAAAGATGTGCAAAGGTTGGAAAGACTTCGAACAGTATTGATTATACTTAAAAGATATATTGTTTGATTTAACATTTTTTATAACTTTTTATAGTATATAAACTGATTTTAAGTCGATTTGAATCAATGCAAACAATAGAGGGTATGAATGCATTTGACGCCAAATCTATAGGAACCCCAAATATTTTAAAACCCATTTCTAATTCTCTGTCATATTAGTTTTCTGTTTTGGGGGCCATCTTATCCAGGTTGTATTGTATACATGTTGTCCAAGGATTTTCCGGGTTGTATCGTATAGGTTGACTTAACATATACATATATAATTACAACATATAATCTATTCAATTCATTATCAGATGTTGTAATTAAACATAAAGCTAGCTACTGGCAGGGCCATGATCTCACGATATAACCCCGTTGCAAGAAAATGATCTTTAGAAGGATAAGGTTAGAAGCAAACAAATGGAGCAAACCTCTCAAGTTATTTATTATTATTTTTTTCACATTATCTAACGGAGAAGTGCTCTTCACTTTGTCCTGAGACACAGAGAAGAGCAGAATTTTCACTTTCAGAGAATTACAGCCATGCCGTATAGTTTGGAGATGAGATCTTCTGTACCCACTACTCTGTATCAACTATGTTCTATGCGATCCTATTTATATATTTCTTTAAGTTCCACATAGGTCCTATATATTTATATAGATGAGATCGTGTATAATAGATTTGATACAAAATAGTAGATACAGAAAATCTGATTCTTATAATTTGAGAGAAAAAAAGGCAGCCCAACAGTAAAAAGCCTGACGAAAGGGGCAGGAGTGGCCACCAAGTACTAAGCTTGTGAGGACCATACCCATTGATGAAGAGACCAATAAGGTGAAAAGATGCCTCTAATGCAACCATCATTACTAGTGCCTTATACAATCACAAGGTGTTTGAATATGCCCTGCATGTGCAAATCCCGGAGTGTTGCTACCCCACCGAGTATGTTTTCTTGAAATCAAGCATAGATACCCCAATACTACTCCTGCACTTGTGTACAAGTATTTACATGCATACAGCTTACAAATCAGTCTGTTTCTCATCGAATAAGCAATGAAACAAAGGCAGCTACTTACCACATCTACTGTAAGCTGTTGGATCAGTCTCGGTTTAGTGCTTATGGGTCGTCACTGCTAGGAGGAATAGGAGCACATACAAGTTTCCTATCAAGGTAAAATGTCTCGGCCCCAATCTTTGTCCCTAGCTTCACACAGGTATTAGTAAATTAAGAACTTACAATGTATTCAATTGCAAAAAAAAAAGTATTCAATTGGTAAAATCATCATTATTGTTTTTAAACTTTGCTTCAAAACCAGTTTTTGGATTGTTGTCTATTAGATTGTTGTTTGTGTTTTTCGAGTTATTCTACTGTATAATATTTATGACTTGTGAGTTGTTTGAGTTGGTTCATTAGTTGTATAATGTGTAACGAATTATCCATTTTAAGTTAATGTGTGAAATGTTAAAATGCAGACGTCCAAATGAATGTAATCAAATTGAGGTTTACGAGTTAATTTTTTTGTCTTATAATGTCTTTGGTAGCAAATATGTGTCCAAATAAAAGTAAACAAATTGAAGTTGATGAGTCATGACTAAAGAATTGGTGTACAATAACAACAACGCCCAATAGAAATCTCGTTAAGATGCGAGATCTACAAAGGTCCAATAGTATGCAGCCTTACTCTTAATTAATAAAGAGGCTGTTTTCAAATGACCCACATGAATGAATAAAAATAAAATAAATCAATAAAAAAGAAATAAATCAATAAAAGAATAATAAATGAAAGGACAATTTTAAAAAATAAAAACTAATTAATTAATTGAAATAAATAAATAAATAAACATGATGATGATGATGATGATAGGAAAGAAAAATACAATAAAAATAACTAATATATAGAACTAATAGTACAATAATAATAATAATAATAGATATCATTAATAATAATTATTATTATTATTATTACCAATTCTAATGTTAATAATAAAGATATTAATAAAAGTACTAACTACAACAACAACAACAACAACAAGAACAACAAGAATAATAATAATAATAATAATAATAACAATAAATAATTACTACTGAGACTAACTGCACAAGGCAAGAGTTGAAAGATATAACAGAACTACTACCAGGATCTCATTATAAGGGATCCTTTACCTGAATCCTAACACATTAAAGTTTTCTATTGTGGGTCATGTCCTAAATAATTTCTAACATTGTCATATCTTTTTTTATCACCTCCTCTCAATTCTTCTTAGGCCTCCTTATTTTTCTCTTACAATTTCTGAATATGATCCTCTCGCATCTTCTCACTAAAGCGTCTGGGTATACCTTTTAACATGTCCAAACTACCTAAGCCTTGTCTCTCTTAATTTGTCCATAATATTAGCTACCTTTAATCTATCCCTTACAATAACATTCCTTACCTTATCCCTTTTAGTCAGGTTGCATATCCAACTAGCATCCTCATTTCCATTACCATTAGCTTATAATTATGAACTTTTCTGATGGGTCAACACTCCGTCCCATAGAGTATTGATGGCCTAATTGTTAAATAATAGAATTTGTCTTTAAGTTTGAGTGGTATCTTCTTATCATACAAAACTCCTGAAGCACCTCTCCATTTCAGCCACCTTGATTTGATCCGGTGAAGTATGTCTTCATCAATTTCTCCGTTGCTCTGAATGATAGATCCTAAATATTTAAAATACTCCTTTTGTGGTATAACTTTTGAATCAATCTTTATCTTCACATCTGTAACCCTCTATCTTCCCAAAAATTACACTCCACATATTCAGTTTTAGTTTTACTCAGTCTAAAACCCTTTGATTCTAATGTATCCCTCCATAATTCAAGCTTGACTTTGACCTCCTCTTTTGTCTTATCCACTAAAACAATATCATCAACAAATAAAAAACACCAAGGCACATCTCCTTGGATGTTCTTTGTGAGCTCATTAATTACTACTACAAACAAAAAGGGACTCAAAGCAGAACCTTGGTGTAGCGCAATATTTATAGAAAATTTCTTTGTATCTCCTCCTATCGTCCTTACTTTAGTTTTTACACTTTCATACATATCCCTGATACTCTGTATGTAAGTCATTGGAATCCCCTTGACTTCTAAACACCTCCACATGATTTCCCTAGGAACCCTATCATACACCTTCTCTAAATTAATAAAAACCATGTATAGGTTACGTTGTCTTTCTCTGTAGTATTCCATCAACCTTCGAAGGAGGTCTAAAGCTTATGTTGTAGACCTTTTTGACATGAACCTAAATTGGTTTTCCAAGACAGAAGCATCCTTTCTTACTCTCTTCTCGATCACTTTCCCCCATAACTTCATAGTATGACTAAGTAATTTGATGCCTCTGTAGTTGTTACAACTTTGAATATCCCCTTTGTTCTTGTATAAAGGAAACTAAAAGATTGGTGGTGTTAGATAAATCCATAGGATCGTTAAATAAATTGTTGAGATGGAGATGATGAAATTTTACACATTTTTTACTTAAAACAAACAACTCTAATGATTTTTGTACATAAAAAATATAAAGCATTGAATAATACACCTACATCTTACAACTATCTAGTCATTGTCATGTTCATATTATGAGTCATTTCTCTAGATTGTAAGGTACTACAAATCGAAGGTTAAGCTCCAGGAGTTACTCTTGGAACCACAAAGTTATAAAATTGTCTTCTTCTCTTTCTCACATTAGTTGTAGCAATCATTTCTTGTTAAGTAGGAATATCACTTTCAATATTGCTAATATCATCCTAACCATTGTAAAAAGAATTTCCATTACTAATTTTGTAGTTTAATTTTTATTTCTTTTGCATTCTAATACTCTTTAAGCAAAATTTTTATTTGCTATTTCGCATTATGACTAAGTTTCTTATAAGACTTCATGTCACCTTTGATCTCAGCTAAATGCTCCTTTAATCTGGTGATTCTTATAAGACTTCTTAACACCTTTGATCTCAGCTAAATGCTTCTTTAACCTGGTGACTCTGTCATTTTTCAAATATTTGTTGTGAATCCCTATTTGCACACAAAAGTGAGTTTTAGTGATCTTAGATATTCTCACGGATTATTAGAATAATGAACAAGTGAAGTTAAGATGGATGACAATTAATTTGAAGCCATTCTTTAGAGACATGATCATTTAGAGTACAACCTGCACGTGTCCTTAACTACACGACCATGTGTGAAAGTTGCATAAGAGTATGAACATGTACAAGATAGATGATGACCTACATGGCTATATAAGATCAGACATGCCCATATGTGGAGATCATGTAGGTAATTATAAACATGTACTAATGGATGGAAAGAGCAGAAGACGTACAGAGTTATGTCCTAGGTATACATGGTCATGTAAGTAGATGGTGTGTCTAACTGAGACTATATTTATCAGCGATTCCTTGAAATCTAGTTGGGACACGGTCACTTACATGACTATGTAAATGATCGTGTCCAATTATGAAACCCTTTTTTTAGTATAAAAGGGAAAATGATGAGGTTCATTGATATGTATGAAAAGAACATTTAAAAAGGAAAAGAGAGTGAGAGTGAGCTGAGAAGTCTTTCTCATTCTATAATTGGTAGTTTTAGCAACAAGTTGTCTTTTAATTTTTGTTTTCACAATTAAATTGAGAGTATTGTTGATTTAGGTTATCAACTTATGCTTAATACTAAAACTTGGTGGGATTACTTGTAGCTATTTTGTGGTATAGTTCCATTTAAAGGAAAATAACTTGAAATATTTAAACTCTTATAAGTTCCTATTTGAATTATTGAAATCGCTTGTCAATTTGGCCCGTAATTTTTCCTTTCCATTGGAGGATTTTTCTATCTGGTGTTTTTTTTTTCACATATTGTTTATCTATTTGTTTTTGTGATTAAGTCTCTTGGTACTAGTTTATTGTTCTTAATTAACGTTATGAGAGTTGTGATTGAAACCCAACAAAGTGGTAAGCAATAGTCATAGAGGGTGGAATCAGCTCTATGATCAAATTGACATTTATAAACTACTCTATTTGGAGACCCATAATGGAGGATCTTTCGTATTGTAAGGATCTTTTCAATCCTATCAATATAGACATAAGTATAAAGTCCAAACCAGAAAAAAAATAACGGATATAGATTAGGAAAAGATGAAGTAAAAAACTCTAAGACTGACATCAGTATATTTAACCATGTGTCATAAAAAGTCAATCCATTTGAGTAATGGAAAAAGTTAAAAAGTCTTTACGAAAAGAAGACTATCCATAACAAGGCCTTTCTGATTAAGAGGCTTGTGAATTTGAAACTAAAATCTGGATATCTATGTCAGAGCACTTTAGCGATTTCTCTAAATTCTCAACAAACTGATTACCATGAAGATTATTCTTGATGACGAGCTCCAAGCCTTATTCTTGTTGAGTTCGTTATCGGATAGTTGGGCGACCTTGGTAGCTACCATTACCAATTTAGCCCTAAGGGGTGTGCTCTCCTTAGATATAAGAGAGCATGTTTAATGAAGAGATTAGAAGAAAAGAGATGATAGTTGATAATATGTAGGCTTTTATGGTGGAAAGTAGGGGAAGAAGCAAGAGCAGAGGTCCTAAAGGGCGTGATAAGTCTAAGAATCAATCAAAGTCCAAAGGTGAAAAAGAGATCAAGACTTGGCACTATTGCACCTATTTTGGACACATTAAAAAGTTTTGCTATAAATGGAAGAGGGATAAACAAGATCATTAGAAAGTTGGGGATTATAAAAATGCAGTTGCAACAGCCTCAAGCACAGATGATGAGGTGACATTAATATGCATAACCAGTGAATGCTTCCATGTCAGTGATTCGGGTTCCGAGTAGCTTGTCAATACAGGGGCCCCCTATCACTGTATTCGAAGAAAGGAATAATACTCTAATCATATGAGCAGTGGTTTTGGAAATGCAAAGAAGGGTAATCAAAGGTTTGTCAATATTGACAGCATAGGTGGTATTTAGGTTTAATCTAATGTTAGATGCTCATTGACTTTAAGAGACATACAACGTATTCCTGACTTATGCCTAAATTTTCTATCATCTAATATACTATATCAGGAAGGGTATCAACACACATTTGGGGATGGATAGTGGAAGTTATCAAAGGGAGTGACGACAATTGCCCATGGAGAGCTGCGTTACACATTGTACAAAACTTAAGTAAAGGTATATGGTGGAGAAGCATATGTAGTTGAGGAAAATACTTCTCCTAATTAATGGCATCGTCGATTGGGGCATATGAGTTAAAAAGGGATCAAGTTGTTGGCTAGTAAATCTCTTATTCTGGAAAATACATCCATCCTTCTTTATCCATATGATCATTGTTTAAAAGGAAAATAGCATAAAGCCTCTTTCAGTACTACAAGGAAAATGGCCAAACTAAAGCTTATGCACTCAGATATTTATGGTCCTATTAAAGAGGAGTCATTGAGAGGCAATAATACTTTGTTACCTTTATCAATGATGTAACTCGAAAAACTTGGGTTTACATGTTGAAGACAAGGAGCCAAGTATTTGAAGTTTTTCATAATTTTCACGCCATGATAAAAAAGGAAACAAATAAAAATTTAAAGTGTCTTAGAACTGACAACAAAAGGGAGTACACATCTAAGGAGTTTGAGAATTACTATGTGAGATATGACATGAGGCACGAAAAGATAGAAATTGATAATCCATAATATAATGGTGTTGTCAAAAGAATGAAAAGAACAATTAGGTTTGATATATACTCAGAATGTCAAAACTGTAAATTTGTTTTCGGGTAAAGTAGTCAAAACCAATATTTACTTGATGAATTGAACACCATCAATCTCCTTAGGTCTCAACCTTTCGGAGAGAATGTGGATGGGGAAAGAATCCTCTTGTTTGCATATGAGGGTATTCAGATGTAAGGTATTTAAACATGTACCAAAGACTAAAACTTGACTCAAAGATGGCTCATTGGATATTTCTCGGGTATGGTGATAAATAGTTTGAATTTAAACTCTATGACCTATAAAAGCAAAATTTAGTGCAGAGACATCATATTCTATAAGCGCAAGATAGGTGTAGTATTCAGTAAAAGAGGTAAGATTACTCTTAGAAGTTTATCATGTGGTGCCATTGATGTTTTCCTTATTTTGGCTTTTGTTAATCAACCTATAAGTGAAGGAAAGAGAGAATATGAGTAGGCACACAATGTTAGTGATCAATTACAACCAGATAATAATGAGCTACATGATCCACATCCGAACAATGATGTAGAAGAGGCTAATGAGAATAATGAAAAGGGAGAGAAACTTGGTTTGATGGTAAAGGTTATTCAACTTTGAAGGTCAACTACAAAGTATCTGAGTACATAATAATTTCTAATTACTGTTGAGTGGGAGCTTGAAAATGTGTAAGAGGTAGAGCCATATAAAGATAAAGATCATTGGTTCACAACTATGCAGGAGCAAATGAATTCCTTGAAGAAAACTAAAACCTATGAGTTCGTGAAATTTCCAAAGGATAAGAAGGCATTGTATAATAAGTAGATATTCAAGATAACGAAGAACAGTGCTAAGCTGGTAAAGCATAAGGCAAGACAGTAAGGGACTTAACCAAAAGAAAGGCATTAATTTTGATCAAATTTTCTCACCAATGGTCAAGAAAACTTTAATACGAACTGTATTAGGTCTAACTGTTAGTTTAGATCTCGAACTTGAGCAACTTGATGTGAAATCTGTCTTCTTACATAAAGATTTGGATGAGGAGATATATATGGGACAACTGAAAGGATTAAACGTTTAGGGCAATGAGAATCTAGTTTGTAAGTTGAAAAAGAGTTTGTATAGGCTAAAGCGGGCACTAGGACATTGGTTTCGAAAGTTTGATTCATTTATGATAGAAAAATTTGATGATCCTTATGTGTATTTCAAGAAGTTTACCAATGAAAACTTCATTATTGTTCTTTTATATATTGATGATATATTGATTGTGAGATAAGTTGTTAGGACAACCCGTAAAACAAAAGAGGAATTGTCCAAATCTTTTGACTTGAAAGATTTAGGTCCAATAAAACATATTTTGGTATGGAAATGAATCGATATAGGAAAATAGGAAACTATGGTTGTCACAAGAGAGATATATTGAAGGAGTGTAAGAAAGGTTCAATATGAAGCATGTCAAGCTTATTGGACCCCCGTAGCACCTCATTTTAAGTTGAGCAAGTATGTTTACCCTTTAATTGAAAAGGAGAAAGGTGGTATATCTTATATTCCATACTCATCTATTATTGGTTCCTTGATGTATGCAATAGTATGTACAAGATTAGATATAGCACAGACTTTTGGGTTGGTGAGTAAATATTCATCCTATCTAGGGAAGGTTCACTGAGAAGCAGCAAAATGGATCTTAAGATGCTGATAGGGCACTATCAAATGGAGCTTATGTTTTAGCAGTGGGGAGCCAATTTTAGAGGGCTATATGGATGCAGACATGGTTGGAGATCTTGATAACATGAAATCCACTTTAGGCTACTTATTCAAATTATAGGAGGGGCCATTTCTTGGCAATCCAAGTTACAAAAGTATGTAGTTTTATCCACAACAGAAGCGTGAAAGTAGGTAAGTAGATGCTTTGATTGAAACAGTTCTTTCAAGATTTGGATGTGAAGCAAAAAGATTATGTAGTATTTTGTGATGACCAGAGCGCCATGGATTTGAGTAAGAATACTATGTATCATTACCACACCAAGTACATAGATGCTAGATATAATTGCTTAAGATTCTTGATTGAGAAATAATTATTACAGTTGAAGAAGATTCACACAGATAAGAACAATGTTGATATGTTAACAAAGGTGGTTCTCGAGAGCAAGTATGAGCTTTATAGTAAGCTCGCCAGGATGACTCTTAAATAATCATTGATGTGATTCGAGTCTCCTTTATAATGGCTGAAGTGGGAGATTGTTGAGTGTTCAACCCTACTTAGAGACAAAAGTGAGTTCTGATGATCTTGGATATTCTCATAGATTGTTAGAATAATGAAAGAGAGAAGTCAAGATGGATAAAGGTTGACTTAAAGCCATTCTTGAGAGACATGATCATATAGAGTACAACATGCCTGTGTGCTTGACTTATACGACTATGTGTGAAGGTCGTGTAAAAGACTACAAACACGTACAAGATATATCATGACCTATATGGCCATGTAAGATCAACTATGCTCATGTCCTTATCATACACGACTGTGTAGGTAAGTACAAATGTCTACAAGTGGATGGAAAGAGTCGAAGAATTACAATCTCATGTGGAAACATACACGCTCATGTCCTAGGTATACACGACCATGTCCTAGGTATACACAACTGTGTGACTAACTAAGCCTGTGTATATCTACAATTCCTTGAAATCCAACTAGGACATTATCATCTACACAGTCTTGTAAGTGACCTTGTCCAGTTATAAATCCTATTTTTTTTAGTATTAAAGGGAAAATAATAAAGTTCATTAATATGTATAAAAAGAACATCAAAAAGGGAAAGAAAGGGAGTGGGAGTAGCTGAGAAGTCTTTCTCATTCTATAATTAGTAGTTTTAGCAACAAGCTGCCTTTTGAGTGTTTATTTCATAATTAAATTGAGAATGTTATTGATTTGAGGTATTAATTTGTTCTCAATACTGAAACTTGATAGGATTACTTGTAGCTTTTTATGGTATAGTTTCGAGCAAAGGATAAAAACTTAAAATCTTTAAAAAAGTCTTGTATTTTCCTATTTGAATTGGTGAATTTGCTTATCGATTTGACTCGTAATTTTTTCTCTATACTAAAGGAGTTTTCACATATATCTGGTGTTCGATTTATTTTCATGTCATATATATATTGTTTGATTATTCATTTTATTTTATTTTTTGCAATAGGTCTTTAAGATTAGTTGATTGTTCTTAATTGACATTGTGGGAGTTGTGATTGGAACTCAACACTTCATGCTAAGAACTAATCTAGTATGAACCCAAATTGAATCATCGAATCTTCCCAAAGAGATTGAATTATCAAGAATACTTAAACTTCTCCTTATTAATTTATAAAAATAAATAACGACATATCAAAATTAAATTAATAACTTCATATAAAAAAAGCTTTTTGTACAATGCTTTACATTTTCTATGTATAAATATCATAAAATTGCTAGTATTAAGTTGCAAAATTAAGTGTAAAACTTCATTATCTTCATCTCATCAATCTATGTAACGATCCTATTAATTTTTTCTGACACCATTATTCCTTTAGCCGTGACTCATCAACCTCAATTAGTTTAAATTAATTTGAATACATTTTTGCCACTAAACATGTTATAAGACAAAAATCAACTCATAAACTTTTATTTGATTACATTCATGTGGACACTTGCATTTCAACATCTCACACATTTAGCTTGGAATCGATAATTTGATACACACTACACAACCAATGAACCAACTCAAACAACTCATAAGTTACAAATATTATGTAATAGAGCAACTCAAAAATACAAAAAAGAATCAAATAAACAAACAAACCAAAAGCTGGTTTTAAAGTAACGTTTAAACAATAATAATAATAATTTTATCAATTGAACACATTGTTTTATTGCAATTGATTTTGCAAATTTGATAAACTTTATATTAAGTCAAGTTTACATGAGCTAGTTTTGAAGTAAAGTTTAACAAAAAAAACAAAGAAACAGAAGTTGTTGCTTACTACATCTACTGTAAACTGTTGGATCGTTCTCAGTTTAGTGATTATTGTTCATGGTGGATACTGCTATCACACAGCTAAAAGGAATTGGAACATATATAAGTTTCCTTACCAGAGTAAATATGTCATTAACAATATTAATGATTTAGGTTTTATTAATATAAAACAATCAATTGCATGCAATTCATTTATCACATACAGCATCCTCACGTATATATATCAACAACATGTAT
>JAOTAY010000005.1:36032211-36059972 GCA_025629805.1 Erythroxylum baracoense
TGAGAGCGCGAGGCCCGAGAGGCCGAGGCTCAAAGCGGACAATATCTGCAAGCGGGTGGTCTGGGCTGTTACAAAAAATCTAACATAAATGCCTGTTGTTGCATAATATGACATCGTCTGGTTTGAGTAACTACATTTCCATCCATCAAATGCTGCAGGAACAAACATAGAAAATAAACAACTATGAGCATGTTGACGAAAACGATTCTATATAAACCCTGCTTTTGTTTCATGATTTACTGTTTATGTATATCAAATCTGTTCAAAGTTAAGAAACTGAAGATTGTAACTTGTGACAATTTCCTGGTCAAGTAATTCGAAGGGGAAGCTTCTCTTTATTCTATTCCTACATTATCTTCTTGTGCCTTGACATCACAAACTATGTAATTCACGTCTTGAAATCTCATTCAGTATCGGCATTTTGCTCATCTTACTTAGAATAGGATAATGCACTTTTATATCTACATGATCATATATATTCTTAGAATCTATCTGTGGTTATCTTTTTTAAGAGTTTCTCTAATTTCTATCCTTTTCCTAGTCTCAGCTCAATTTGTCAGCTTCTTGCAACCCTTTTGTACTGAAGTAACATTTCAAGCATCTCTTTATCATCGAACGTATCATAAAAATAGATTTATACTTTTAAGTTTCTAATAGCTAAGCCATTAACATTAACCTTGAAACCATCGTATATGTTACCTGAGAAATCATTTCATCTGTTTAACGGCTTAAAAAATTAAATGAGTGAACCATAAAAAATCATCCAGCCCTTTAGTATCTATAAGCCAAAAAAATAGAAATGATACTTATAACGCCAGTAAAGGAACGCAAAACATCATAATCACAAGAAAACTCGACCATAGTAAAATCAAGGAACAAAAACTGAGAAATGCAATAGTTCAAAGTAATAGAAGCTTAAGCTAAAATGAAGATAGCATATGAGAACGTGCCTACAGATCTCTTTTCCATGTATCCTGAATGATTCCTATGAACATACAAGAAAAAATACAACTTATCAATCTCATGCCCTCTAAAGAACAAAGAACTCAACTTAACATTAATCAACAAATACTAAAGATTATATCCATTTTGAGTGCTAAATAAAAAAGGTCAAAACCCGTGCAAAGAACAAAAAGAGATAACCAAGTTTTTAATAAAAGCAGATAAAAATGAAAACGCATTTGCATTTACACACAAAAATCATTGAAAAAAATCAACAAGAAAAACAAGTTCTTGAAATCTAAAATTAAAAAAACAAGTACAAAGCCAAGAATATCCCGTAAATATTGAACTAATACCAGATTGTTGTTTCGAAAATGCAGATCCCCTAGAATTGTGAAGTACTGGGCTTACAATTTACGATAAAAAAAGAAGATAAACGGTCTTAGAGGCTATAAGAAGAAGACGAAGAACGGAGCAAGTTGGCAAAAGCCGATATTTATTAGAGGAAGATCTAATAAATATCGATGGAAAGAGTTGAGAGTAAGATCGAAGAAGTAAAGCGGGAAGCAAAATTAAAAGAAGGACGATGCATTGGCTTGGCTTAAGCGAGCGTAAAACCAAAACGTTGGTTTTAATTAAAACTTCGATGTTTTAATTCTAGAGCATAGTAGGGCTATCGTTAATGGCATAGGTGATTTGGTGCCCTGTTACCTTCGATGAGAATCTCCCCACATTTAGCTGTCAAGATTATTCACAGGCCGCAATGGACGGTCAAGATTACTTTCAGTTTTAAAATCTTACGGGCTTTTCGGCCCAATAATTAATGGGTTATGTGGGCCATTTTAAACGCGACCCGAATGAAACGTGCTAGGGCTTTAAACCCTTCATAAACCTCTGTGTCTCCTCATTTGTTCTCTCTTCCATAACATATTAGCTTTAAAAATAATGCCGTTGGAAGGCCGATAGAGAAGTTAGAATCTTGTTTGTTAGGGTTTTTGGAACTTGTTAATTGAACGATAATGACAGCTCCTTCGAAGAAGAAGTCTCGGAACAAGAACTCGAAGGGCGAAACCAAATTCAACAAAGCATCGAAGAAGCAGTTCAAAGGCAATCGGAAGGATTCAAACGACGCCACTAAACATGAAGCCGTTGCGTTGCAGCTTGAAGACGACGTCCCTGACTTTCCTAGAGGTTTTATTCTTTCGCCATCATGCAACTTGACATCCTGTTTGCTTTCCAAGAAAACTGAGGAACTAATACTGATAATTAGGAAATACTTATTTCGTTAATCGGAATGAGATTTCCATTGGTTGTGGTAGTAGTTATCTGCAATCAATTTGTGCACTATTTTTAATGGTTGTGTTTTTGTAAGGTGGAGGAGGCTCGTTGAGCCAAAAGGAACGGGATGACATCGCAGCAGAAGTGGATGCTGAATTTGAGGCCGAGAAGAGTGTATTAAAGAAGACTAAAAAGACGAGGAAGATGCCCCAGAACAAGAGTCATTTGGCAGAAGATGATTTTGGTTCACTTTTTGGTGATGGGTTGGCTGGCAAACTGCCTCGATTTGCCAATAAAATCACGCTGAAGGTTTGGACTAAAATTACTACGAACTAAAACAAAGTGAATTTATTTCTATAGAAACATATGCATATGTGCATATATGGTCAGTTTTATGCTGTCGTTTGAAAGTAAATGGTGTAGACGAATGTCATGCGACATATTTAGAATAACAATTAATTTCCTTGAAGGATGACTTAATTAGTGGGAATGCAAACTGGAAACTGTCAATTGTATTATCTTTTCTTGTTGTTTCGAATTCTTTTGTACCCTGTAGCACTGTCTTAGTTGATATAGTAGGATCATTTTGTTTAATGGAAGGAGAAGGATGATTTTTAACAAATGTGATAAGGCATGACTTTTCAAGAAGTTATAACTTCTCAAGCTTAGAGATATTTGAGTTTACATTTTCTGATACTAAAGTTACTAATGAAAACTTATCCTTTATTTCATTATTGTTAAAACAGGAGGGTGTTAGGATGCTATTTATAATACGAGTTTATCCTAGAGTAGTGAATGTATAATTAACAATGATTGGTTTCCAAGATCAGTAAGCTGTGGGCTTTTCTGCTGCAATTTAGTTGCATTTGATTATCCATTAAGGCTTCTTGGTAGCATAGCTTATAGAATCATCTTCTTTAAAGTGCAATTACTCTGTGTCTAGTCCTATAAAGCAATTTATGGTTCAAATTGAGGAATTGTTGGAAGCTAAATGCACACACAAGCACGCGAGTATTTAGTACTCAAGATTTGGATTGAGGATTTCTAGCTCTTTCACATTTTTTTTTTGGGTCCAAATTTCATGAAATAGATTTATCATATTTAGTACTGCTACAAAACTTCTGGTTAAGTTTCTTCTCTACATTCATATGCAGAACATTTCTCCTGGAATGAAGCTTTGGGGAGTTGTTGCTGAAGTAAATGAGAAGGATCTTGTAATTAGTCTTCCAGGTGGCTTGCGTGCGCTAGTACGACCCAAAGATGCACTTGATCCTATTTTTGACAATGAAATTGAGGTACGTAGATGTTCTTCAAAGTTGAAAGTGTTAAATGATTTCTTCTTGCTTTGTTTTTATGATTTCATATGATTGTTTTGTATAATTTCTTCACACTATAATTTGGTTCTTCGATACCAGGACAGTGAAAGTATTCTTCGAAGCATATTCTATGTTGGACAACTGGTTTCATGCATCGTATTGCAATTGGAGGATGATAAGAAAGATAATGGAAAGAGAAAGATCTGGCTTTCCTTACGTCTTTCATTGTTGCATAAAGGCTTCTCTATAGATGCTGTTCAAGAGGGGATGGTAGGGAAACTCAAATGTCTGAAATAATATTTGCGAATCACGTAGATTGTCATATATAGTACCATTTGTGTGAAATTGTGATCCGTCATGAGCATTTAATGCAATTTTGAAATTTGAAATATGTTGAGTTGGGTATTGCAAACAAGATTTAACTAAAACATTACTTTGGAGGCTGAACCTTAGTGCAAAGGAATATGAATCTTAATCTACTAAAGGGTTCTATACAAAATATTTGGTCTTATTTTTATGTGATCGTGCTTAAATTTGATTGTGATGCAAATTTCTTGTCCTATGTTTTTATGTAATTTGAGCTACAGAAAGCATTATATGATGCAAGGAATGATGTGAATGTAGTCCAAGTTTATCAATAATCTAGGGGATAAGGTGTGGCCTAGTTTTACATAAGTTTCTGAGGATAAGTTAGACTGTCAGGACTTGCTTAGGAAACGTTGTCTCATTATCAGTTAATTGTTGTAGTCTAAAATAACGATTAATCACTTCTCCATGGAATGAAATCCAATAATCTGAGAACCTATTATAGTAATTGTTCCACTGATCTGTGTGGAAACAAAATTGAATTGCTAGTTTAACTTCTGAAAAGATAAAAATAAGGTTTAGACATTAATCATGACTGATAGTTTTCATAGAGGTATTGCTATGGATTTTCATACAATAATTTTATATGGTGGGATGTTTATCTTTTAAAATCACGGTATCTTTGGGCTTGACACATCCTGCTGAAAAACAAAAGAAAAGCCTCCTTATACCTTTTATCGCATTCTTAAAGTGTTAGCAAGGTCTCTACAGATTACCATCATGTAATGGAATTGCTTCAGAGTATGAAAAAGCCCCTCAGATGATAGGTTCTAAAAATGTGACATTTTTCCTCATTCATCTTTTCTGTCTTTTTGGTGGTTTAGATTCCAATTTATGTATTTCTTTTTGGATTTAGCATGTCTCTAAACTGACAATAGCCTTTCAGGTTTAGTTTCAAATTTTGGCCACCTCAATTCTAGTTAAGGCCTATAGATAACTTTTGACTTTTACAATCATTTTAGATTGTTAGTTGTGAGATTATTGGTTGCGAATTTGAAGTTAGTTGACTGGAACCTATTTGGTGCCACTCACGTACATATGTATCCTTTACTTTGATTGTTGGAAAAACTTTTATTAGATGTATGCTTTCAAATTAGTTGGTCATCAAACTTAATCAGATGGCAAAATATGCTCTTTTCAATTAAGCTTGTCCAGCGTATCGGCAAAATGATGAATTTATGTTTTTGATTAAGGCATCAGTTATTATATTGTTGATAATTTGATTAATTACATAAGAGAGGCAGAAATATTATAGATCCTACAAGAGGCATTGTTTATAATTTCAGGTCCTCTCTGCATATGTGAAAAGCATTGAAGATCACGGATACATCCTTCATTTTGGTTTGCCTTCATTTATGGGGTTTTTGCCAAAGGACAGCCAAGCTGGTAAATTTCATCTAATGAACATTTGGTGCCTTCTATTTAGTTTAATCGTTAGACTGAAACTTTCATGCAGCATTTCTTTCTTTCTTTATTCTTTGAGTCATACATAGTTCTGCCTTCAATTTCTGTTCTGTACTTGTTGTGGAGATGAGAATAGAAAATGGTCATGCAGTTTTTTCTTTGTTTTTGCTGTTGAGTTGTTACTTTATTTTTTATTTTTGGTGAATAATCAATGGTTTCATTTCCTCTTCATCTGTTGAGTTGAAAGTCATTATGGGAGTCTCCATAACAAGTTGGAAAAAGTTTACTAGTAGTTGTAACTTACTGATCTGAGCCACAAGAACGAGGGCTGAACGTTGATTTTTCTTACGGAAAGTAAATTTTAGAATTTGGAGATAAACAAAACTATAGACATTTTCTGACACTTAATGAATCACCTAAGACAAGCACATATCATGTACTTCCTCTTTGTATTTCTTTTCCTGCTGTCAGTAAACAACGTTACATTGTTGATAACTTTTGCTTTACATGATTTGCTGCAACTTTTAGCTTTTGCCTTGCAACTTTCATTAGCCTGGTTACTCCCCACATCTAATGTGAATCAACCATTCAGCTTTCTCAAAGTTTCTGAAGTAGTGCTTTGAACTAAGAGTAAAAGGGAACTGATAATTTTATGATAATGAATGTTAGAAATAAAAATGAATTAAGGATTTCATGCTTTCATCATTCTTAATTGTGAAGGTGCATGCTAACAGTCTAGTTTTGCGTCCATATCTCTTCAAAAACCAATTCATACTAACAAGTTTTCGAGGTTTTTGGTCTTCCTCCATTACCGTCCATTTTCTCCTTGTAAACCTTACCAACCTTACCCCAGGGCAATCAAAATAACCTGAGTTAATCTATGAGAATCTGGTAGGAAAAATGTTTGACAACTTGATTTTTGTGTTTCCCTTTTTGATAGTTGTTTAGGGGGAGTGCATAATCTTTAAGATATGTATTCTATAAAATGCATACGTTATACTGCATTATTACCTTGTGACACATCATAGACACTAATAAATTCAGATACTAGAGCATGTTATTAGGTTTTTTCTTGTTCCACAATAAATTGCAGTCAGATAGTTGATCCCTATACTTTTAAATCCTTTCATAATAATAAATATTGAAATCTTAAGTAGCCTGCATGTCTCTCTTGGCCATAGAGAAGTCTCATTCAGCTCTGTCCAATTGCAAGGCTTTATTTTTGAACTCACTTGTTCACCTTTCTCTGTGGACAAAACTTGGCTTGACCTTGAGCTCTGGTTATTTGAAAGCCATCAGAAGGCTTATCCACTTCTTACATGCAAAACAATGAATGGTCTGAATCAAGTTTTTGATGTCTTTGCAGAAAGCAGAGAAACAAAAGTGAAAGTGGGGAAACTTTTGGAGGGTGTTGTTAGAAGGATTGATAAATCTCGCAAAATTGTTTATCTGACTTCTGAGCCAGAAACAGTTTCTAAATGTGTGGTGAGCCTATGTCCTTTAATGGTTTTATTTATCTTGTTTTTCAAAATAATTTCTGGGTTGCTGGATTATTCTGAAGTGAACTTGTTGACCTGTTCTGAAGGTGAAGGATCTGAAGGGAATTTCAATCGACCTTCTCTCTCCAGGGATGATGGTTAATGCACTTGTGAAGTCAACGTTGGAAAATGGTATTATGCTGTCATTTCTGACATATTTTACTGGAACTGTAAGTTTGTCCCATCTTTGTCTTCCCAGTTGATTCCAACAGGGTTATCCTATTGCTGCAGATAAACTTTTGTTGTTGTTCATATTCTTGTTTTCCATTGCTTTTCAGGTTGACTTATTTCATTTACAAAATAGCTTTCCCTCATCAAATTGGAAGGATGATTACCCAAAAAATAAGAAGGTCTGCATCTTATCTTAGTCCTTAACTGATGATGTGTGAACACAAGTAAGAGTTGCTTACTATTTGGTTTTTGTTGTCAAGAGGCAAATGCTGGTCTAGGTTCCTACATCTTAACTCCTACAGAGTATTGCTTTTTATATCATTTTCTCTATGTTTTCTTTCCATTTTAATCAAGTAAAAATGATGACATATCCTTTTGATGGATTGATTTAAGATAGATGGATAAAACAATTACATCTTATGTTGATTGGTAGTTTGTCCTTTGGGAGCACATCTTGTTGCATGATATTCTGCTTATTATAATGCTCTTCTATTTGCTATACTGCCGGTTGAATATTTGTGCGACTGCTGGTTTCATAGATCTAATATGTAGCTGTTATAATGACTGAGGGTTTTCTACCGTGACATTGTTGATTATTTATTTATTTTGATTTAGGTGAATGCGCGAATAATATTTATCGATCCCTCTACTAGAGCTGTTGGCTTGACTCTCAATCAGCACCTTGTTCAAAAGAATGCTCCTCCCTTTGTAAGCTCATTTCTTCTCTTTTTCTGTGTGCAAAAGGTATGGTTGTCATCTTTTGGATTTTCTGGGTTTTAAGAGGTATTCTTCATAAAGTAGAACTCAATTTATGCGCTTCTCTGTCTTGAGACAAATTTGTCCATGGCTTTACTCAAATTCTGTGATTTATTTCATTGGCAGAACAATTTTCATGATCACTTAAACATTGAATATCACAGAAGGATTTGATATTCCGAGCTTTTCCAATAGCAATCACCTTGATCTAGGCGCTTACCTTTTCTTTTAATTTTACTACACTGTAGATTTGTTTAGCTTGGTAACAGTCTCTGCCAGCTCCTATGTTGTACATTTTGTGTTTATGCATGCACAATTGTCTAGAGTAATGTTGTATCTGGAATGCAGCATGTTAAAGTGGGAGACATCTATGACAATGCAAAAGTAGTCAGAGTGGATCGTGGCTTGGGAATACTACTCGAAATACCTTCTCTTCCAGCATCAACGGCGACATTTGTTAGTGTATGATCTTGACATGATTTTGTTTATCAGTTTCTTCTAGTCATTATACTCTTGCTTGACTATTGTTAAATTAAGATGCATTTGTGACAGGTATCTGATGTGGCTGAAGACGGGGTTCAGAAACTTGAGAAAAAGTTCAAGGAGGGAAGCAAACTTCGTGTTCGGATACTTGGGAGAAGGCATTTGGAAGGACTTGGCACAGGGATTTCAAAGGTTATTTTTTGCCTTATAAAGGATTTCCTCTCTGAATAATTGAAGAGAATCTATATTCTAATTTGGCCGTCAATAAATGTTGCTGGTTTCACTTGTATTCCATGAATTAGTTTGGTGTTCTTTTTAAAATTACTTGAGGAACTTGATTTCCTATTTCCTTCTACTAGTTGATGGACATTAAATAAGTTTTTTGTTTTGGAAATTTATGGACATTATATAAGTTGTTAAAGCATGCTCGTTATTACCTGTGTAAAGGTGTTAACATTTAAACTGTTCAACTAATTAAAGACACACATTTCCCAAATGTTTATCTTGTTTATGAAGCAAGTGAACCATATTAGTTATGAAATCATTGATTTGTTGAACTCTTTCTTTTTCCAATGGGAGCTTCTTAGTTGGATTTTATGGTTTGTTCTACTGACTTTGGTTCTAGTCCTTTTCAAAAGCTTTATATCCTTCTGTATTCTTCCAAATGGGAGAGTTCGTTAGCCCATATGAGTAGGTCTCATTCACAGTCACAGAAAGCATAATTGTCTTAATATGGTTTCTCTACTAGCATATTAAGTTTCAGTTGCTCAGTGCTTGAATGAGTTGCAGGATGAGTTATGCTTGTTTGCTTGGGCTTCATTTTGCTAATTTCCTTTCCCGTCATGCAGGCTAGTGCTTTTGAAGGTCCTGTTTTCACCCATTCGGATGTCAAACCTGGGATGATTGTAAGGGCTAAAATTGTAGCTGTTGACAGGTTTGGCGCTATTGTGCAATTTCCAGGCGGTGTGAAGGCACTTTGCCCTCTTAGGCATATGTCTGAATTTGAGATTGTGAAGCCTAGGAAAAAATTCAAGGTTATCATTTCTTATGCCTCATATAAGGATCTGGATAGAGTACTTGAGTAATTGCCTATATGATCATGTTGCTTTTTATTAGCTTACATGTGCTTTTGTGTAGGTTGGAGCTGAGCTTTTGTTCCGTGTGCTTGGCTGCAAGTCGAAGAGAATAACCGTGACTCACAAGAAAAGCCTTGTATAGTCTCTCAAATTTCTCTAGGCTAGCTTTTAGTTTGATTCTTTATAACTAACCAATTTTTTTTAACCATTTTCTGAAGTTCATCCTTTTTTTATCAATCATGTGTGTCAATGTTCGTGCCTCTCAAATTTGCACTTTATTATTGCTATCGCATCCCAAATTAATTTATATGCATTCTGTCCATGTTTGTGCCAATCAACAATGTATCCATTGTTGTCTCAATTGTTGGAATGCGTAATATGTCCAGGTTGGGTATGAATTTATTTATTGAATATTCCACACTCTATGACCTGATGTTCACATGTATTGCCATATTGTTCGTGTGGGTTGTGCATGCGTGCTTGAAGGTATTTATACTCACCGGTGTCAAGAACTCTGTAGATAAGCTCTTCCAGAATCAATTGTGATGAAGAATTATTGCATCCAAATTGAAAAACGCCCTTTCTTGCTTAATTAGCCTGAACTATTGTATCTTTCACAATGTCAGCATTTCTCATTTTATCTGTCTTTACCCTTTGTGCTTGTCTCCAGCAAGAAAATTGAGAGGTTTAGTATGTTTTGCCGTGTTTTTGTGTATGCACTTCTGTTGCACTTTATTGTGGTGATGCATTGCTTACGTACCTTTTAATTGTTTTTGTTAATTGGAGAAAACTCTGTTTCCTTCACATGCAGATTTATAAATTTTTAGACATTCTTCTCGTCTTATAATTATACGTCTTATATATGTTTCGCAATAATGTCTGCAAGTTTACAGTTCTATAATTACAATCTGACACATTAATTGTTGAATGATGATTTGACAGGTAAAATCAAAACTTCCAATTCTCAGCTCGTATACTGATGCCAACAATGGACTAGTGACACATGGTTGGATAACAAAGATTGAAAAGCATGGCTGCTTTGTCCACTTTTACAATGGAGTCCAAGGATTTGTTCCAAGGCAAGTTTTGAAACATTTGGACTTGCTTTTTACTGACCTATTTCTGTTGTGTGGTAGCTCATGCTTGAATTACTGTGCTAATAAATAAATTCTCCTGCCCACGTTTGCTCATTATTACAACAACCAATGAGATAGGATTTCTATGACCGGAAGAAACATAGTTTAACTCTGACTTGATAAGCATTGTCCTTTTATTGATGTATATTGGACATGATTCTGGATGCATATTATCATGTAGGCTTAAGTAGCAAACTAGAATTTAATGATGAATACCAGTAAGGTTTATTGCATAGCCTATGGATGGCTGAAACTAAATATTCTTTTGCCTTCTAAGAAGCTATTTTCAAATGGGCTCTATCTGGAGTGTTGTGCATTAAGAATTAAGATTCCAAGGTGAAGAATGGTATTACATGGTGTAGTGTGGAATAAAGTGTCAATCATGATGAAAGGGAGGCTGGTAGATGCCAATAAGGAAGGCAATAAAGGAAGTGATGAACTTGTGAATTGACTTCCCATTTATAACATAAATGAGATTTATGTGTGAATGGTACAGCTAAGACATTGAGATTTTGGTGACACTAAATGTATCTTAGGACTTCTTTCCCTCTTAACTTATGAAAAATTTTTGTGTTTCTGCTGAATTTATTTGAGACCTGAAGAACACTTGTGGTTGGAACTCCCCTGTCGCCCACCAAAATATAAAGGACAAAATGATTTTTTATATTGCTCCCATGGAATTTGTGTTGTCTTGTGACATACAAAAATTTCATGTCTGACCTTATGGTTCTCTCCTACTTGATGATTTCAAGTTCTGCCTTTTAGGGAAAAGGATATGAACTTCAACTGGATGATCAATTCTAAAATGATGATATTTGTAGAAGATTTCCAGATATAAATGGGTGCTGCATCTTTTTGTATAGGGACTTTTATGCTAATATGAATGTAGATGATAAACATTTAACTTCTGTTAATATCATCTACACATTTAACTTCTGTTAATATGAGGAGGAAAATCTCCTTTTCTGTTGGTATATTTTTGTTTTTGTTTTTGCCTATCTGTTTGGATATTTGTTCTCTTCTTTTTTTGTTTTTACATGTTTTTTTTTGTTTTTTGCTTTTGTAATGCTTTACGTTTTCATTAATTTCTGTTTTGCATTATATGTGGGTCTATCGAAAACAACCTCTACCAGGTAGGGATAAGGCTGCGTACTACTGGACTTCCCTAGACCCTTGTTTCAGTGGGACACTCACTGAGTGTTGTTGTTGTTGTAGTATATTGAAAATACTTTGGTGGTTATTCTATTTTTACAGTGGTCATCTTCTTTCATCTCTAACCATACATGTCTTTACTGGTTGCTTTAATTTGAACCAGGTCTGAGCTTGGTTTAGAACAAGGAAGTGATGCTAGTTCAATGTACCATGTTGAAGAAGTTGTCAAATGCAAAGTAATACACTCTGTTTCACGACGGATCATCCTCAGCTTTGTAATGAAGCGTGCAAGGTTGGCTTGTTGCTGCAGTTATTGATACTAGTTTGTGTAAATTTAAATAGATGTTTCCTCTTTAAATGCTGTGATGTAACACCTTCAGATTGTTGGCTGTTATTGTTTACGCTATTTGTTCTTAAAACCTTCTTGCAATATTAAAGGTATTTGAGACTTGGCCTTACTTGTCTATCAAACTTGGCCTTAGTGTTTTTCTGCCTTATTTTTCACAGTGTTAATGGTATTATTTCATTGTGCTCTTGAAAAACGTCTGATGAAAAGAGTATTAAGGATTTTGTGAATCTCACCAATGTAGCTTTTAATGCACCCTGGGTCTCGTGAATTTTTTAGGTGACTCCTTAATATTTGGATTTGAAATGACAGGGTTTCTGAAGAAGATGCTGTCAAGTTGGGCAGTATTATTCCAGGAATTGTTGAAAAAGTAACTCCTTTTGCAGTTATTTTGCATGTTAACGCGAGTGGCTACTGGGAGGGTAGAATATCTATCGAACATTTAGCAGATCACCGAGGTACGTGTTCTTATATTGTTTTTGTACTTCCAATTATTATTCTTCTGCCTCACCATCATCATTAATAATCTTATCTCAGTTGTTTTGTAGTCATCAATCATCTCCCTAGTATATTCTTTCTCTATGCAGGGCATGCCTCATTGATGATGTCACTCTTGAAGCCTGGTTATGAGTTTGATCAACTTCTTGTCTTGGGTACTTCATAAACGCCTGTTAAATATTTTTCGAGGATCAGTGTTTCCTAATATGTTTCAACCATTTTGTTCTTACTGTCTAAAATGATGTAGATCTGTTCAAGACATACTTTATATGTGAATAAGTGAAGTAGGTGAACAATTGAACTTTACCCTTCTTAATATTCCATAGAGGTGACTGAGATTGTCAAATTCACCTCAACATCATCACCTTTTCAGTATGTTAATCAAGTCTCCTAGCACAATCTAATAAATGTTTTAACAAAGATATCAAACACTGAGGTCTATAATTTCTGTTTTGAAGCCGTTTGAGATTTTGTCAATAGGTTGCCAAATCTTCTCTTGCTTGTAGGAAAAGTTGTCTTGTTCATAATTAGCTGTTACTAACTCTTAAAGATGACCTTGCATCACTGCAGATAATGAGAGTGACAAATTAATTCTCTCTGCTAAACATTCTCTTATCAATTCGGCTCAAGAGCTGCCTTCAGATTTCAGTCAGATTCATCCACATTCAATTGTTCCTGTATATTTCCTATTTCCATATGGGCATGCCTTCTAATTTTTCAAGCATTTCTTAATATCGGCCTATTCAATGTAACACTTGCGTGTTGTGGACCAGGGGTACATATGCAACATAATAGATACTGGCTGCTTTGTACGTTTTCTTGGACGTCTAACAGGATTCTCTCCTAGAAGCAAGGTGCATACTTCGTCCAACCCCCTGCCTGTAATGATTTAGTCATGTAAATTGGGTTAACTTTATGTTATTATACTTTTTTTCCCCTCATATGTAGGCATTGGATGACCAGAGAATCCAGCTTACAGAAGCCTTTTATGTTGGCCAATCTGTTTGTAGTAATATTCTTGATGTGAGTGCACTGGGATTGAAGTTTCTTCCATAATTTGTTTGAATTGTTTATTGAAAGGTTTTTTTTCTTTCAATTTCCAGGTAAACAGTGAAACAAGTAGGATAACAGTCTCGTTGAAGCAGTCATGCTGCAAATTGACAGATACATCCTTCCTCCATGGATATTTTCTTTCTGAGGAGAAGGTAAAAAAAAAAAAAAATCTTTAGTGCCTTCTAGTTGCTATATTGATAATTAACAATGCTGCGTGCTATTTTTGTGCAAGTCATCTGTGTCGGGTTGTGATGAATCATAAAGCGTACTACATTTTTCTCAATTCCTGCAAGGTTTATTTCAATTGGAGTCACTTTGGACTTCCTTTTCTTCGTTTTCCTTTTGTAGATTGCAGAGCTACAATCGTCAGAATCTAAGGGAACTGATTTGAAGTGGGTGGAAGGATTTGCCATTGGTAGTGTAGTTGAAGGAAAAATTCAGGAATTGAAGGAATTTGGTGTTGTTGTTAGCTTTGCTAAATATAATGATGTTGTTGGTTTTCTTACACATTACCAACGTTAGTCCTCTATAAACATTTATAGATTGATCCATTTCTTTCAAATTCTGATTTCAACTGCTTATAAATTAGACATTATGATCTTTACAGTAGGTGGAACAAAGGTGGAAACAGGGTCTGATGTTCAAGCTGTGGTTCTGGACGTTGCCAAGACAGAGCACCTTGTTGATTTATCTCTAAAGCCAGAGTTCTTAAATAAAACCTTAGAGAAGAGCTCCAAAGGTCAAGTTCAAACCAAGGTTGAGCCTTTTTCCTGAATATTAGCATTGTACTTCTATTCTTGATCTTCTTGACAATGTTACTGGAAACTGACTGAAAAAGGTGGTTCAGGGATGACATTTGCATTGTCCTCTTTTCATGTAAATTATTTCACGTGAAATTTCTTCTTTTTTTCGATTTTAGTAATACTTAAATTTCTTATTACCTGAAAAACAGATTGGCTTCCTTTTCGTAGTTATTATATTTGGATTTAAACTTTTAACTGTTGTTTCATTCCAGAATCGCAAAAGGAAAGTATCTAAGGGCTTTGAGGTCCATCAGACGATAAATGCCGTTGTTGAGATAGTGAAGGAAAATTACCTGGCAAGTATTTTAAGTTAGTGCTAGTTATGAGTTGTGCTAGAGGGATCATGTTGTATCTACAAGCTCATACTCTCTTGAACGCAGGTTCTTTCGATTCCAGAGCAAGAATATGCGATTGGATATGCATCAATTTCAGATTACAACACACAAAAGTTGCCTCCAAAACAATTTTTAAATGGTCAAAGGTGGGTATGAATTGGGTGACTAATATACGATATTAATTCATCTCTGCTTGTCCTGTTTTTGAGGTAATAAACCATGCAAATTTGTTTTGAATTTTTTGGTTAAGTGTCTATGCAAATTCCTTTTCTACTTGGTCAAATTTATTATGAAGTTGTGAATGGGCCTTAAAAAAAGTGTTCATTTTGGAAAACTTGAATTTTCCACCATCTCTTTTTTTCTTCTGCAGCAGCTTCATTTTTTGGTATTTAAAGCTTGATCGTTATGCATATGCTTATTCAAAACTCTATAATACCTAATTGTCGTTGCAGTGTTATTGCCAATGTTATGGCTCTTCCAAGCCCTTCTACTGCTGGGAGGTTGCTTTTGTCGTTGACATTCCTTAGCAAGGTTACAGGGACATCCAGTCTTAAGAAAGCCAAAATGAAGTCTAGTTATAATCCAGGATCACTAGTTCAGGCAGAGGTACTAAACTTCGACTCTTGTCTGAAAGCTTTTCTGCATCTGTTTTTGAACATGTTATGAACAGTGTGGTAAAGGCTTCATGTATCTTTTCTGATAGCATTTTTCTCAATTTCACATTATGGATTTATGTGTTCTACTGCCAGATTACTGAAATAAAACCCCTTGAAATGAGAATGAAATTTGGTATTGGTTTCCGTGGGAGGATTCACATAACTGAGGTAAGTTCCATTAACTATCTGTTATTTATCTCGGTGTTTGGGGTTTGCAGACAAATTGTTTGATTGTTTTGAGATGGGGGGTGTTATTGGTCATCTTTCACGTGTGCTTTTAACAGGTAAATGATTCCATCTTTATGGAAGATCCATTCAGTAGCTACAGAATTGGACAAGCAATTGCTGCAAGGATCATTGCCAAGCCTAGTCAATCTGATACCATGAAGGGTCAATTGTGGGAGCTGTCTATCAGAGCAAAGATACTTACTGGTAGGATGGTGTGCTTTTTGAGGTGTTCTTTGGTTTGTGAACTTTGGAGTGAAATATTTTACTCTTTTTTTCTTTTTTCCTTTTGGGCTGACCTTTCCACTTCTATGGTTATAAAGCTTTGGGGAAGGTGAATTTTTGTGTGGATCCTATCCTCACAGTTAACTGTCTCAAAAAGAGGGTGGTTAAGGTTATGATTTGTAGGGATTGAGTCACCCACGATGCCCAATTACTTAAGTTTTTTGGTTGAGTGTTTCTTGAAAAAAAAATTTGATGGAGATCTTTCTCAGATTTGTTAGAGCTCTGGGCCCTAGTTAGTGCAAAATCAGTAGTTAGTGATGTGAGCACTGGTTACTGAAGCATGCTTAAATTTGTTCTTACTCATCCTAACTACACTTTACGCGGTGAAAGAATTTGAACATTTTTTTGATAATCAACTTTGCAATCAATTACTTTATTGATATTGTATTAAAGGGTTTTCTACCTTTGAGATATGATTTTGATGAGGCTTATCCTTTTTTGCTTTCTTACTGTTTTTTATTTCTCAGATATTCCTTGCAATCGATTCTTCTCTTTTCCTTTTACTTTTCTGCTACAGTTGCTGGTAAAGCTTCTGCCCTGAGATCTAAAGATCGTGTTTATAATTGCAGATTCCAGTGATCTAGAGGATAATGAGAAACTTGAATATTCAGCTGGGCAATGTGTTAGTGGTTATGTGTATAAAGTAGACAGAGAGTGGGCTTGGTTAACAATTTCAAGACATGCAAAGGCACAGCTTTTTATTACTGACAGTTCATTTGAACCTGATGAACTTCATGATTTCCAAAAACGGTTTCATGTGGGTAAGGTTGTTAGCGGTTATGTTTTGAGCTATAACAAGGAGAAAGCACTGGTTCGTTTGGTTCTACATCCACCATCTCTTGATAGACAAGCTGGTATTGAATCAAGTATAGATGAAAAACATAAAATTGTTGTACGAGGCGATGCTATTGCTCATATTCAAGAAGTAAATGTTATAGGGGGCAGAATATCCAAAATTCTTCCAGGTGTTGGTGGGTTGCTTGTGCAAATTAGTCCTAATGTGCATGGTAGAGTTCATTTTACTGAGCTTCAAGATTCTTGGGTATCCAACCCATTATCTGAATATCATGAGGGGCAATTTGTGAAATGCAAAGTCTTGGAAATCAGCCGATCAGATAAGGGAACTTATCATATTGATCTTTCATTACGATCATCTTTGATTGGCATGGTTGGTCAGAATTTCACACGTCTGTCCAACGTTGAGTAAGTTGGAACTTTATTCTTTCTGGATATCCTATGTTTAGACCTTATTATGCTTATTTACGGAGGACCGATTGATTTTCATAAAATGAGGAACAATTGAATTCACTGATAGATGTCCTTTGTTGTCCTAGTATCATGCTTTATCCAACTTAAAATTTAACATACTCCAATATTCATTGATAAAAGTTCTTTCTTGTTTAGGTTCTTTATTTATTGGAATGCACTTTGGTTGAATTTGTCAGAGAAGAAAAAAAAGTGTTATGTAATTAGGATGAAAAGTTTGTGGAGCGGTTTGTATGGCCATTACTGTTGTGGTATTTGACCTCTGTTGTTTGTGCATGCCTCTGTTCCACTTTCTGGTACTTTAGCTACTGTTCCTTGGTTAGGTTGAACAATTTCTTCTACATCTGTTAACAAATGAAATTTTTGGAATCTGGTGTCTCAATTCTGAGTTTACTAGCTTGTTACCAAAATACATTTTTTACTACTGTGATTTTGCATTGTTCTTGAAAATATTTGAGGATAATTCCACTCTTTTTCACTTGCATGTTTTATATTTTAATTGTTAGAGACTAATTTCTACTCTCTTGAGTGTCTTAAGTACTCTATCCTTGTTGATTCTCAGGGAGATTCCTAGTAGACGTGCAAATAACATCGAGGAACTTCATGCTGACAAGGTTGTGCAGGTAACATGGAGGATTTATCTTCTATTTCTCTTATTATAGTTCCTCTGTTCATGCATCACTTGCATAGTTCTATACAGTCCAGTACCTTCTCAAATTTGATATCTTTACTTTTCTATCATTTATTCAGTTGAAACCAGACTTGATCAGTTGCTTTGTTGATTTGTTATAGCTATTTCGTACCCAGAATGTTACTTCTTATTTGTTCATACTCTACCTGACTTGGCACAGTTACATAGCAGTACTTAATGAAAAGTTGCTTAATTTTCTTTCAAGAACTTCAGGCTAAAATTTACCATGAATTTATTTTGTGTACAAACTTTGATCGTCAATTCTATTTGTTGAGTATGGCAGGGCTATGTTAAGAATGTCAGTTCAAAAGGATGCTTTATTTTGCTTTCACGGAAGCTTGATGCAAAGATTCTCATATCAAATTTGTCTGATGGATATGTTGAAAGTCCAGAAAAGGAGTTCCCAGTTGGGAAACTTGTAATGGGCAAGTATGTGTTGTTTTATCTTTCCATTCGTTATTGGAAAATGTTATGCTTAATCAGTGATGATAGATCTGCCTTACTGAGCAGTTCCATTGCAGGGTATTATCTCTCGAGCCTTTGTCAAAGCGAGTTGAAGTTACCTTGAAGTCTAGTACAAGCAGCAAAGTGAAATCTGAAAGCAGCATGGATACTCTACATGTCGGAGATATAATAAATGGCAGGATTAAACGGGTGGAACCATACGGGTTGTTTATTGCAATTGATGACTCAAACATGGTAGGGAGAGAGTTATTCATGAAAAATGTTCATACGTTGAGCATATCTGGTTTTCGCAAATACTAACTGTTTCTGACTATTGCACACTTTGAAATATTCTTTTCATTTTGTCTGGCATTTTGTGGAGATTTCACAGTGTAACGATTTTGTATGCAACTCTCTTCATTGTGTCCATGTGCATTTTATGTAAATATATCTACACAATGTCTTAAAAGTTGCTGTAACTTTGACTAATTCATTTAGTGTGATGTTGACTCCCTTTGCATAAGTTTATCTTATTATCTCATGTGCTTATTTATTTATTTATTCCCTTTTCCTAGGTTGGGCTGTGTCATGTGTCAGAGCTTTCTGATGATCGGATTGACAACATTGAAAGTAAATACAGAGCAGGGCAGGAGGTTAGGGCGAAGATTTTGAAGGTAGAACTTCATCAGTGGAAACCTGTGTATGTTATATGGCAGCTTGAGTATTTTGAGTGACAAATTATGATTGCCTCCTTTGTTTTCCCTTTGTTGTCAAAAGGACATGTGTATGCTCAATGATTTGATTTAAAAATTTGAAGTTCATACTGAAATTTTCTTTATAAATATCTTTTTAGGTGGATCGGGAAAGACACCGGATCTCTCTTCAGATGAAGAATATTAGAGAAGATAGTATTACCATTTTACCCTCAAAGGGAGAGTATGATGAAGCCGACAGTGAGAATGGGTCTAGTGATGATGTATCAGAGTACTCAGATACCACCATTTTTGAGGTCCCAAGTTTGAATGTAGAATTTGAAAATGAAGAGCACTCACTGCTTGCGGAAGCAGAATCAAGGGCTTCCATTCCTGCACTTGAGGTCAGTCTTGATGACTTGGACAACTCTAGTGTAGATGATGATGCAAGTCAAAATCAAAATCAAGATCAAGATCAAATTGATGCGGCAGATGCAGCAGCAGAGAAGAACATGAGAAAGGCAATGAAGAAAGGAAAGGAATACAGGTTTGTTTATCTGTTTAACCTGTTCTGTGTTCTTTGATGGTTTGTTATGTGAATGCCTTGCGATACTCCATTTTCCTCGTTGTCATTTAAACACGGAATCCCTGAGCAGGGAAAGAGAAATTAGAGCTGCTGAAGAAAGACTGCTGGCAAAGGATATACCAAGAACTGCTGATGAATTTGAGAAATTGGTTCGGAACTCTCCTAATAGCAGTTTTGTTTGGATAAAGTACATGGCCTTCATGCTCTCGTTGGCTGACATTGAGAAAGCTCGCTCCATAGCCGAAAGGTTTCACATCATATAATATTACTACTTTCTAAATTTATATTATCCTTTTAACCAATAGTCAATTATTGAGTAAATATTCTAATTAGTAAATCTTTCCTGAAATATACATGAAACTGCCAACTGTGGCTTTCTATTTCTTCAAGGGCCTTGAGAACCATAAATATACGTGAAGAAAATGAGAAGCTAAATGTCTGGCTGGCTTACTTCAATTTGGAAAATCAACATGGAAGTCCACCGGAGGTAATTTATCATAAGAATTTTCTTACTGACCTGTGAAGAACCAGCTGATAACTAGGATTTTTCTGCAGGAAGCTGTTAAAAAGATATTTCAAAGAGCATTGCAATATTGTGATCCAAAGAAGGTCCATATGGCACTCTTGGGAATGTACGAAAGAACAGAGCAACACAGGTTAGCTGATGAGCTTCTTGACAAAATGGTGAAGAAGTTCAAGCATTCGTGCAAGGTATCATATAGTACCCTATTATCTGGTGTAGTGATCTATTGATTTGGTCCATTAGAGTCGTTATGAGCTTTTATCGGCATCCAGGTCTGGCTACATCGGATACAGAGGCTTTTGAAGCAAGGGCAAGGAGTGCATTATGTTGTACAACGCGCCATATTATGCCTTCCACGTCATAAACATATCAAATTCATCTCACAGACAGCTATACTTGAGTTCAAATGTGGGGTTCCAGACAGGGGGCGATCCATGTTTGAAGGAATTCTACGGGAGTATCCAAAGAGAACTGATTTGTGGAGCATTTATCTTGATCAGGTACGGTTTACTTAATTTTGGCTCTCTCTTTTTATCCCACTGTGAGCTAAGCTCCAGTTTCTATGTTGACAGGAGATTAGACTTGGAGATGTGGATGTCATTAGGACACTGTTTGAGAGGGCAACAAGTCTCAGCCTCCCACCCAAAAAGATGAAAGTACGAAAGTTTCCATTTGCTTATTAAATCTTGCTTCTCCTATTTCCGTTAGTCTCAAGCTTTCATCATCTAAAATCGCAGTTTTTATTCAAGAAATATCTGGAATATGAAAAATCTCTTGGCGATGTTGAGCACATTGAGGCTGTGAAACGAAAGGCTATGGAATATGTTGAGAATACAATGACTGGATAGGTTGATTGTTGGGTCTTTCGCCTGACCATTATGTAACCTGTGCAGTGTAACATTTGATTTAACATGTTCATATTGTAATGAGCAAGTTGAAACATCCAGCTGGGTGGGAAACCCTATGAGGCCTCCCTATTCCTGGACTTCCACCAACTTTAATTTATAGTCATTTCGACGAATAAATATAATGCAACGCTCTTATATTGTAATGTATTGTGTTCATACATATGCTCGATTTCGCTATTTCCTCCATCTTCTGGTGTTTTAGTATAGTTTTACACCTTTTAACTACCAACGCAAGAAAGTTATCTGATTCAAAACTTTAGAAATTGGGTTCATTGCACTCGGACTGTCGCATTACTGATTTAGGAAAACGTGTGATATCTGAAACTGTCATCATTGTCATCATTCTAAAAATGTTGGTTTAGAGTAAAAGAAATTAAAACTTCTTCACATAAGTTTGTTGAATTTTTAATTTAAAGATTGATATAATCAACTTTGTTGAAGTAAATCCCAAGATCTAATGTGTTAATGAAAGGAAATGCCATGGTCAGCTATTATTGATTAATGAGAAGTACAGAATTTGAAATCAAAATATTAAAGCATCACGACAAAAGAAGAACGTAAAGCATTCTTCTGATAAAATGTAAACGAGAACCTGACTAGTCCCATGGTCCAAAACCACAGTTTTAAATTCACTGATGATAACAGCAATTTAAATTGCACCCAGTAGTTACAGTCATATTTTTGCAGCAATCGGTTTCAACTCAAGTGTAATCTGCAATTTGATGGACAATAACACTCAGTAATTGATTCAAAAGCATACAACATGCTGTAAGTTGAGGGAAATGGACTTGTGCACCACCACCAAGCTTTGTTTTCATGTGGTTGGTCACAAATATTGAAACTAAAGGGTCTTCTCTGGACTGAATTATGGAGCAACGCACTGTTGGTGTAAAATGTCGCCCATGTCACTTAGATACACAGTTTTAGCGATCCTACATGCTACCTCCGGATTTTGTGCTCTCGAGCTCTGCAATTGCTTCGGTAGTGTTGACAGTAACTGCTTGTTGAGCGTAAGCTTGAACCCAAATCGAGAAATTCCGATCCATTCTCAGCAATATCTCGTCCACTTCTGACCTCTCAAAGCCTCCCTCGTACCCTTCAGAGTTCAGGTACCTGACAGCAATATAAAAGTACGGAAAAAAAGAGGTCATGTTATTATGCTCTGTTACGCTACAAAAAAAATTCGTTGATGGAAGGTTTTTGGGGCCAGCACTATGCAGAATGAAAAAATGGACTGAATTTGATCGCAAACAGGGAAGCTGCAGATAAGGTATAGAAGAGAATGATATGAATGTTTGCATGGCGTAGTAGCGATAACTAACGAGATTGAACACTACTACCTTGGTGAGCCGGCAAGTATTCCGGTCTCCTTGTTGCTGGTAAGCATCCGATCATCGCTTGTTGACTAGTTCAAGTTTTTTATTTTTTCCACTTTCTCATCACGATGATCTGTTGCTATTGTTTAGGAATAATATTTTATTTATTTCACCAATAAAAGTATGGGCTACGTGCTACGACATAAAGCTTATATATTTATTATCGTTAGGTTGAAGTTTCTTCAGAGAGTGAATAATGAAAAGACATTTTTATTTCTCCATTGTTCATCTTAATTTCTTTTTCTACACTTGGTATTAGAATAAAGATATCAAGAGTTAAAAAAATACAGAGAGCACGTAAGGGAGCGACAAAAAAAGAAAAGAAAAGAAGAGTAAAATGGCAACCAACAACATCATCTCAAGTGCTCCTAATGTTCTTATTTTTAGTGGAACCAATTATCTACTCTGATCTTTGAAAATGCGGATGCTATTCAAGTCACAGGAGTCACGGGATTTGGTAGAAAATAGTTTTTGTGAGCTTGCAGATCCAAGTCAAGCTACATGATTGACAACAACCCAAAGAAATAAGTTGAAGAAGAAGCAGAAGAAAGATATGAAGGCCCTATTTTTCATCCAACAAAACATGGATGATGCTTTATTCCCATGTGTGATGGGAGTAACAACATCAAAAGAGGCATTTTCTCTCATAACACTATCAAGGGTCAAGCAAAATTGTTATAGTGAAATTGTAATCTCTATGTCGATTGTTAACGAAGTCCACAAATTCAGTGCAAGATTTCTTTGTCAAAATCTCTACTCTTATGAATCAAATGCAGTTTTCTGGTGAGGATTTGTCAAAACAAAAGATTGTTGAGAAGGTTTTAGGAAGCCTTCCCCCTAAATACGATCATGTTGTTGTAGTTATTGAGGAATCTAAGGATTTATATAATTACTCATTTGTTGAACTAATCAGGTCTCTTAAATCTCGTGAAGCTCGATTGAATAGATTAGTTGGGACATCCTCTAAAGCAAGCATTTCAAACCATGCTTGATGGGAAGTGCTCCAATGCCTTAAGAAAAGGAGGAGTATCTGATAGTAATTGAGGATGTGGGTGAGGACTTGGAGGTTTAAGTAATGGTCGAGATAGTGGTAGATCATATGGTTAAAAAAAAATCTAGGGTAATGTTAACTCTCTAGCTGCATAACTCTTTAGCTACATAACTAATGCCTTGAGAAAAAAAGTTGGTCCAAAAATAAATTAGATCATGAAAAAAATGCAATTCAATGTTATAATTGCAAAAAATATGGCCACATAGCAAGAAAATTTGAACTCAAAGATTAAGTAAACTTTCACAAAGAGAAAGATAATTGTTCGGAGAATTTATTTGTTGCTTGTTTAGCTACTAACGTTGTTATGTCTTTAGAAGTTTGATATTTAAACAGTGGTTGTAGTAATTACATGGAAGGAAACAAAAATTATTTTGTGGAGATTGATGATTCAACGAAGTTTAGAGTGACCTTGGGAAACAATAGTCAAGTTCAGGTGAGTGGTGTTATCACAGTTTTTGTGATTAGCAAAACTGGTACGAAATACATCCACAATGTCATTTATGTTCTTGGCTTAGCTAATAATCTTCTTAGTTTAGGTCAGCTAATGAAGAAAGATCACTATGTTGTCTTTGACAATAATAAGTGTTTGATTTATGATAGCAGGTATTTGGTGTATTCAATAAAAATGTCTGAAAATAAAATGTTTCTTATCATGTTTTCACAATTTCATCTTAATGCCTTTATAGCCTCAAGTGATGGTTCAATGCTCTGGCATAGAAGGTTTGCTTACCTTAATTTTAATGCATTGCAAAAGTTAAATAACCAAAGTATGGTGACGAGACTTCCAGCGGTGCAGATCAAGATTCCAAGACATGTGAGCATTGCATTTTTGGGAATCAACATCGTGAAAAGATTCCGGTTTATAAGTCTTGGATGCCAACAAAATCTTTGATGCTTGTTCATAAGGATATTTGTGGCCCGTTGCAGGCACCATCATTAAAAAGAAGTAAGTATTTCCTAATCTTTGTGGATGATTTTTTAAGAATAAGATGGGCATATTTTTGAATGAAAATGGAGAAACTTTTAAATGCTTCAAGAAATTCAAAGCAGTGGTAGAAAAGGAGTCTAAAAATTCTATCATTACTTTACGAACTAATAGTGGTTGAATCATTTTGCAACCAATTTGGGATTCAAAGGAGCTGACAACAAGCTATACACCACAACAAAGTGATGTAACAGAGCGGAGAAATAGAACAATCATTAAAGCAACTAAGAGTGTGTTCAATGATAAGCACCTTCCATCATATTTTTGGGTTAAAGCAGTGGCTACAACAGTTTGTGTTATCAATCATTTGCTAACAAGAGCTATTGAAGGGAAAACTCCTTATGAAGCTTGGTTTGGTAGGAGGCCAAATGTAAGTCACTTGAGGAATTTTAGATCCATTTCATATTATCATGTTTCAGTAGAAGTCAGAAGGAAACTTGATGAGGAAAGCAGCAAGTGTGGGTTCATTGGTTATAACAAGGAAATAAAAAGCTACCGACTTTTTAATCCTATCATTAAAAAATTAATCACTAGTTGAGGTGTAATTTTTAATGAAGATGAGGCTTGAGACTGAGCAAAAGAGATATAGTGTAGGTTGCCAAAGATATCATAGCTTCTGATTTGGATTCTACTAGTTGGATTTTCAGTTTAGGCACTTCCATCTTCAATCCTCCTACTCCTTTCTCAATTGATTATACTTTAGACTCCCCTCTAAGAAGGGTAAAAAGTTTATTTGATATTTATGCTTCTGCTAAATTTGCTTGCATTACCATAGAACCTACTAGTTATGAAGATTCAATTGATAAAGAATAATGAGTTAGAGCAATGAGAGAAGAGTTGGTAGCTATTGAAAAGAACTAGATGTGAAGTTTGCAAGATTTGTCTAATGAGAAAGATGCAATTGGTCTCAAATGGATTTTCAAATCCAAATGGTACATTAAAAAGGAACAAAGAACGCTTGGTGGTGAAGGGCTATGTTTAAGTTTTAAGTACTGATTATTTTGAAACTTTCGCTGCTATTACACTTTTAGATATGGTGAGATTAATACTTGTAGTGACCACTCATTATGACTAGTTTGTTTTGAATTAGATGTAAAATCAACATTTCGTAATGGAGATTTGAGTGAAGATGTTTATGTTAAACAAAGTTAAACATCCTGAAGGTTTTAAAGTAAAAGGGAACATAAGGTGTATAAACTATGCAAAGCACTATATGGGTTTAAACAAGCACCATGAGCTTGGTATAGCAATATTGACTCTTATTTTGCTAAAAATAATTTTTTTGGGAGCGCTAGTGGACCCACTTTGTATGTTAAAAGTTGTGGAAACAATTTTTTGGTGGTTTGCTTGTATGTGAATGATATAATTTATACTGGAAACTCTTTTGGGATGATGAAAGCTTTCAAAGAGTCCATGATGGAAACTTTTGATATGACTATTTTTATATTACTATATTATTTTTTTATGTTTCGAAGTTCCTCAAGATGCAAGTGGAATCTCTCTTTTTCAAAAAAAAAAATGCTACAGATCTTTTGAATAGATTTGGTATGTTGAATTGCAAAGCTGTCAAGACTCCCCTTAATATTAGTGATAAGTTGTCTAATGGTAATGGAGTTGAGAAGGCAAATGAAAGTATTTCATAAACTTGGTGGGTGGCTTGATGTATCACACTTGCACTCAGCCAAATTTCATGTTTCCTAGCCTCTAAGTTGCTAAGAGGATTTTGGGATACATTCAAGGCACATTAAGTTTTGAGATCAGGTATGTGAAAAATGAAGGATGTGATCTTATAGCTTTTATTGATAGTAATTGGATTTGCTGTGTAGATGAATGAAAGAGGACCAAGGGCTATGTTTTTTTGTCTTGGTGGAGGAGATGTTTCATGGAAATCAAAGAAGCAACAAGTTACTGCCTTATCAAGCATAGAATCTAAACATATAGTTGCTACAGCAACAACTTGTCAAGCATTTTGGCTGAGAAGGATATTCCTATGTTTGAAGCAACAATAGTGATCGGGTGTTTGATGTGTGTAAGTTTTAATAATACCCTCGATAATCTGCAAGTGCACGGTTCGCTAGCATAATACCTAAGGTGTCGATCCCATAAGGAGGGATAATTTAATCCTAAAATCTAAGGTAAGACTAAATTGCAAAAATTCAAAATATAACGAAACTAAAATGAGAATTCAATTTAATCAATCAAATTAAATCAACAATCAATCATGAAAATATTAATAATTTAGCAGTTGCAACACATACCCAAGAATCAACCTCAAGGAGTTACTAATTAAGAGAGAGGAAATTTTTACCTATCCTTAATGCTAACGTAATTGATTAAGAATTACTAGATTATTGGTTCTAGACGATCCTAGGGGTGATTACTCTCTCTCTAGTTATAACCATTAACCCTAAATCATAAACCCTAATCATATTATGGAAGTTGCAACCTATCCAAAACCCTAATTAGTTCTGAAGTTGTCCAATAAACTATCGGGAACTTATGCAAGATCTCCCTTCACACAATTTACCGATTTGATTTAATTCTAATTCTATTCAATCACCTAACTCTCGTTAGCCCAATTTAATCATTTTTGATCCGATTCACCCTCTCAGTTTGTTATTGAATTATGCAATTGCAGAATTAAATCACAATAAATCCAAATAACACATAAACAATAAAATTTCATTAATTCAAAAATAAAACTCCGAAGGTGAGTTTAGAACATCTAACATTCAAAAATCCTATTGACAACTATTATTCCCAATTCTATATAATAATAAAAATGGAAAACAAACAGGAAATACGATTTGAATGAATGATGAGAGGCAGCGATGTCAGGAAACTCCTGATTCGGGAAGTATGTCGAGTCACCTTCTTCTCCACTTCTCTCATCCTTCTTCTCTTTCTTAATCTCTCGATGAATTCTCTCTAGGGTTTCTCAAAAGTGGCTTATGCAAAAGCTTTCTCTGCCTCTTTGTCTTGTTCTTTAAATATCCTTTGTGTTTTGAGCAGCCCTAGGGTTTTTCTAGGGTCCAAAAGGTCCCAAAAAATCCCTTGAAACTTGACATTTTTTAGTGTCTGCTCCTCTTTCTGATATAGGCCATAACCGTGGCCTTGCAGACCACTATCGTGGGCAACATCTGAGCCTTCTGTCATGATTGTGGCATGTTGGCCATGATCGTGGGCCATGTTCTAGGCTTTTGTCACGATCGTGGCCGTTGTTTCGGTCTGAATGTCTTTGAAACTTCTTCGTTCTTCGATGTTAACCATAAAATACTAACAAACACATCAAGGTACCTTAAAAACATAATATTTAAGCTCATAGACTTGTAATAGCCCATAGAAACACTTAAACACAAATAATTAACAAACTAACACAATTCTAACCTAAACACATACTAAACGATTGAATTAACAATT
>JAOTAY010000005.1:36067779-36112039 GCA_025629805.1 Erythroxylum baracoense
TGTCTTATGTCGCCATTGACACCAAAATCATTCAATTTGGTTCTGTCCTCAATCATATTGAACCTTTTTCTATTGGGGCAACTAGCAAAACTTTTTCTATAGGTATCGGATCAAGATCATAGTTAGATGGTTTGAAATAGGACTTTTAGGTCTATAACTTTCTTGAAGGGTCAAAGATGTACTAGACGATACAAAAGGAACGGTATACAGAAGAAGAAGTTTCGGTCACTTAGGCAAAAAGCAGACGAATGCAAAAGCAGACGAATGCAATAGGAAGCAATAAGCAGACAAATGCACGAAGCAGACGAAGCCATAAGCAGACGAATGCAATAAACATAAGAAGCAATAAGCAAACGAATGCAAAAGCAGACAAATGCAATAAACAAAAGAAGCAATAAGCAGACGAATGCAATAAACAGAAGAAGCAATAAGTAGACAATTCAGATGGTCAACTTAAGACGATGCAACTCTTAAGATGATATGACGTCATCACAGACGATACGTCTTTACAAATGACACATCTTTACAGATGATGCATCTCTTAAGACGATATGACGTCATCACAGATGATGTGACGTCATCACAGATGATACATCTTTACAGACTACGCATCTCTTAAGATGATATGACGTCATCACAGACGATGTGACGTCATCATAGACGATATATCTTAACAGACGATACATCTTTATAGGCGATGCATCTTTACAGACGATGCATATCTTAAGGTGATATGACGTCATCACAGACGATGTGATGTCATCACAGACGATATGTCTTTACAGACGATATGACTTTGCTCCTGAACATCTCCCCCTTATTAAGACCATAACTTTTTACTCCACCATCTATAACTCCCATACAAAATATTCTCAGTAAACTTCTTCAACACATTTTTCTTCACTAAGTCCAAAACTTAAATTTTATTTTAGTCTTCCTACTCCATTTCATTTTAATCATTCGCTATAACCATAATTCTCAATCTATCCCATTACTATTCACTATACCCGAAATGTCAATAAGTGCATGTACAATTATTTTCATGTGTGCAAAGACTCAAATTC
This sequence comes from Erythroxylum baracoense, assembly GCA_025629805.1. Classification (NCBI taxonomy): domain Eukaryota; kingdom Viridiplantae; phylum Streptophyta; class Magnoliopsida; order Malpighiales; family Erythroxylaceae; genus Erythroxylum; species Erythroxylum baracoense. Next base: position 36,068,844 of record JAOTAY010000005.1, read on the forward strand.
ATATGCATGTATGTTGACATTCCGCTGAGCATGAAATGCAAATTTTCCTCTAACTCTCTCACTGCCATTCTCCCCATTATTGAAATCAAGGTTATATTCCTTAGTATAGGGATAGGATGCTCCATTCAATGTGTATGGGAAACACCTCATCTTGAGTTGATCTTCATCTAGGCCATCCAACGGGAATGTCTAGAGAGTGGCATAGAATTCCCAAACGAAGTTTAAAGGTTCTTCATTTGAAACCTATAGAATGATGACAGTATGTTGTAGTGGATACTCTTCAATTCATAGTTCCTAGTTGCCTCCCCTAATTGTATGCACGAAGTGACAGTACCGATTATCGGTTTGGCATACTCCTTCATTACTGGTTGCCTTTCACCCATCTCTTGATCTTCTGGTTTAGATCCCTCGAGATTTTCTTCCAAGTCCCTTGGAAGTTCTCTTATCTGATGTATGTTGTCAATAAAAAGAGCAAGTTCTCTTTCCTGAGACCTCCTTCCTCGTATAAACCAAACAAAAACAATAGTAAATTAGTAAGAAAATTATTAAAATAACTCAATGAAATAACATGATAAAAATGTATGCATAAATAGACAAATTAATCGACGAAACAATCCAAATCACTTTAGCAAATAAAATCAATCAAAATTAATTCAAGTTCAAAACACTAAACACCTCCCTAGCAAAGGCATCAAAAACTTATTATGCCCAAAAAGTTCTAAAAAGACCTAGACTATCCTACTCGCAAGTAGACGAGATAGTTGTAGTTGATAACCCAAGGTTGTCTCCCACAGATGTGAAATTGATCAACTTAAATTAAGTTTGAATTAAAAATAAAAATAAAAACAATGCAGTCCTAGATATTCTATCCTAATTGCTGAGTGAAAGCTTTTAAGGAAAATTACGAAATTAAAATGAGAAGTAGACAGAATCAATTGGCAGCAAAGACAAATAGGTTAGTCGAAATGGAAAAACTCTTGAGAATTAATTTCACTAATTTAATCTACTATGCATGATTAAAGGAAAATGATTGGATTGTTATCTTACTAAAATTAAAAGTTAGGTTCTAAATCGATTCGAATAATGAACTAGTCTAACTTTCGTATTCAACAAGTTATTATCTGAATTAATTATGAAAACCCAACTACTAATTACTACTTAAGTTAATATACTTCTAGTTCTTAACCTAAGTGTCCATAGTTTTAAGTGTCCATAGTTTCACGATCCGTATTAAACTTCATCTCTCGAAACTTCATTTAACACTAAAATGATGCAAATTTTGGCCATTCTATTACATCCATTCGGTTTAGAAACCACAGTAATAAATAAGACAACATATCCGTAACCCAATCATGCATATTCAACTAAATAGCTACATTAATTCTCAAGAAAAGATATCAGCCCACCATATCACACACATGGTTCATCATACTCAAATACTTCAATCCCATATTACTGTTGATAGAAGTTTGAAAATAACAACCCAGTAACTACTTAAATGAACTATGATAAGATAACAAGCAACAGTATTAAGCTAACAAGAGTATGAATCAGTTAATACCAACATAATAGTAAACTCAAAGAAACAAGCAATAAATGAGGAATGAGATAAGAAAACAGAGGGTTGAATAATGGGATACTGGAGGTCTTTTGCACTCTCAACTTTCAGCTTTGGCTCTCACCTTCTACTTCAGTTGCTCTCCTCCAACTGAATGTTTGCTCTCAAGATTAACTCCAACTCTCGCTTTCGGCCTCTCTTCCCAACTCCCACTTCTCTGCTGTTGCTCTCTTCTTCTCCTTCTTAGACTATCTATGTTTCTCGTCTCTGTTTATCTTCTTTTTCTCTATCTCTTTTCACCTCCCATGTTTGTGTCTCTATGTAAGTGAACGAATAAAAAAGTAAATGAAAGATGATTTTTTTCTTAGTTGTCACCCTCTGTTGCCTTTTATTAGACTCTCTTTTCGTCTAGGGTTTCGTGCTTGAACGTCTTAAGCTGCCACGTGTTAAACCTGCAAATAAAAATTAAAACATTTCACGGTAAGTCACGGGTGTGACTTATATGTCACACCCATGCATGTAAGTCATGGGTCATGCGTGTGCATGGTGAGTCACAGGTGAACCATGCACAGTGGTAACTTACCAAGTCACCATCATGCATAACATTTAATTACGTTCAATGTTATGCACTTTAAGGTGGTGAATTATCACCACCGTGCATAACAATTAATTACGTTAAATCATATGCACTTTAAGGTGGTGACATGTGTCACCACTTTATTCTTTTCTTTTTTTCTTTTCTTTCGTTCCTCTTTCTTTCTTTTTTTTAATTTTTGTGCAAAATTTACATGACTTTGGTGTTTTTATGCAAAATTCACAAAATAAACCAATTGATATTCATACCATTTTCACTCAATCGATCTCACATTTAGAACAAAACACAAGGATTTGTAACCAAAATTGAGATATGAAGGCAATTAAAAGCAATAGAAATGAGACACAACAACAATGTGATCTTTTATCTTATTATTGTGATGTAGCTTAATCTTATTAGATAGAGTCCTAATTGGATGGTGATGTCATCTATTGGTTAGTATGATGTAATCTGATAAGGATAAGATTGTGATCTTAGCTAATAAAGTTCTATTAGGATTCTAACTTAGTCATCTAGAGGTGCCTATAAATAGCTCATTTGAGCCTTGCTTTTCTCAAAAGAAAGGAGTTTGAGAGAGATACTCTGAACAATGAGTGTAGGAGATACTTAGATATTAAGAGAGTATTCCTTTGTATACTTTAAGGGAAGTAATGAAGGTTGGTTTTTAGCTGTATCACTTTCTCTTGTTCTTTTGTTGCCATGATTATTTAGTTCTTTCGTAGTTTTCTTACAAGGGTATGAGAGTGAAACACTGCGAAGGTCGTCAGGTGTTTGAGAACAAGTAGGTTGGTCAATGATCACAGGACAAGGCTAAATGTTGCTTTAATGGAGCAAAGTGAGACTGTCATGCAAAGGGGTTGGCGCATCTTATGTGAAAAGTTCATGCTTGTAGGAAAATCTTTGTAACAACTGGAATGGCAGCAGTAGCAGCATCTCCCTCTTCCTCTCTGCTCTTCTCTCTTCTTCTCCCTTCTTCCTTAGCTTCTTTCCAAATGTAGCAAATGGAGGCTCTCCTTTTAGGGCTTCTTTCTTTTCCTTTTATATCATTTTTCCATTTTGGGTGAAAACTAGGTTTTACCCAGGCCTAAATGTCTAAAATAACCCTCAAAAAGTTGAGTTTAAAAGCAGTCCCCATGTATGTTATTACACCTATCATGATCATGGCACTTGAAATTTAGTTTCTATCATGATTATGGCTAATGAGTCACTGTCGTGGCATGTACTGGTTGCTTCTATCGCGATCGTGGCCTTGGCTCATCCTCCACACTTCTCCAAATCTTCTCTGATCTTCTTTACTTGGTCTCAAACACTAAAAAAACTCATCAATACACCTCAAACACGTAAAATTAAAGCTCAATAACATGTTCTAAAGCACATAAAACTCCAAAAACACAAATACATAATCATACTAACATAATTATAAACTAACCAAGCACAAATCATCTAATTAACAACTAAAAACACACTAAATTACCCACTAAAACATAATGCAACTTATAACTATCAACATCCCCACACTTAAACTTTTTTTTTCTCAAGCAAAAACAAAACAAAAAAACAACACATATAAGCACGTATATGCAATAATAGTATAATGGCATTGAACTTCACGAAACTCATTTAACTTCAAACACAAACCTTTAAGTTGTTCTAACTTATTAACTTATGAAATTCATGGCTAAGTGCTTCAAACTAAATATACATATTAATCAAGACCTTAATTTCAAATTCATTCACCCCTATCACTTGCACATACACATTGATAATTATTTGGTCAATCAAAATTGTAACTATCCTTAAGTAGCTTTTTATGAAAATTTAAGCTATTTACAAAGATTGGTAGGTTTTATTTATCAAAACACTATTTTTGTTAATTTTAATTAACATTAACCTAGTCAAAAGATGTGAAGGCAAACATTTCTTATGAATGTCCCCCGGTTACTCAATTAGGTCATATTTTTACTCATAGGCTTGGTTGGGATGCCATCCTAGCCTTTTGACGCGAAGGAAAACATTTATGATGAATGTCCCCCAGTTACTCATCTAGATCACATTCTCAATAGGCTACTAGCTCTATTCATAACCTAAAGGTCAGCGAAATAGTTATTTGTTTAAGAAATACACACTTTTTTTTATTACCTACCTCATTTTTTAGCTAATCATTCTCATGAAAGGATACTAACAATTCTATTTATTCAATTGACCTATAATTTTAAATGTATGTGGCAAATTTGTAAGGTGATTGAGTTAACATCATATCCTAATTAACATGCATATTTAACCAAAGCAACCTAGGACACTAATTTCACATGCTAATAAATCTTTACAACTTAGAAGACTATGTTCAAGGCTAAACTAATTACGTTAAGTCTTAGCCATTGACACATTCACACAAGTCACATCATGAAATCTTAAAGAAGACTTAATATACAGCATGCAAAATTCACACTTGAAATAAAAACATACAATGCACACAACCCTCCCCATATTTGAACAACACATTGTCCTCAATGTGAGAAGAACAAATAACACATAAGGTGGGAATGGCAAGAAAACATAAGAAAAAATAAAAATAAAAGTAAAAAGACAAGGGTTAGAGTATAAAAACTGGTCATGGCGATTGAGGTGGTGATGGCGGTGATGTCAGAGGTGGAATCTCTACACCTTGAGCAGCAAAGTATTTATGAATGCTTCAAATGTCTTAGCATTGATGTCTCTACTCCCTAGCTATCTCTTTCAACACATTACCATTATTTGCAATTGCCTTTTTAGTGTTTGAAATTGCTACTACTATCTTCTCCCATCTAATTGTCTCTTCCTCTTTTGACTCTTCACTGGTTGATTCCTCCTCTTATTGATGTGGTGCTGAACTAGAACTGGCTTGTCTCGCCTTGTTCTTTAGATGAGATTTCAAGCTAACATCTCAAAGTCTAATACCTTGGGCTTCCAAGATCTCAACTTTAGCCAAATGTCTAGTGTTAAGAAACTCAGGGAAACGAACAGTTAGTCCATCACCAGTTACACCATAATAGTCCACAATAACTGAAACTAAATGTATCTCATGCCAAGCTTATTGCTCCTTTTTTTTAGATTAGAAATAAGAGTGTTAAAAATGTGGGTGGTGTGAAAACTTAGACGTTATTATCCATACACCACAAAATGAATAGCTCCTTAATCTTATTCATATTGATATCAAATCTCACTAGTCCTATTAGTGAGGGTTGAAACAATAAGTGGATCGTCCATATCATAAAATAAGTTATTCACCATTTGGATATGCTGGGTACTATTCTTATATACAATTATTGTTTACATGAAATAGTTAAATCTATTTCTCTTACTTAAAGCTTCATATTGTAGAAGAAATAATAACCAAATTTAAGAATGAAAACTTCAAAAGGAATAATTTCTAATTTTCAAAGCTAAATATAAAAGTTTTCCTTATAAAGGATAATTATCTTAGAACCAATAGCAAAAGACTGACAAATATCACAAATAATGCCAAGTGGAATAAATAAATTGTAAATGTCCATTAAGCTTTAGTTAATGAAGCTCTATCAAGTATAGAGGAGAAGAAAATAACTAAAAGAGATATGAAATCATCTTATGTAACTACATAAAGTCAAGTCACTTCGTAAGAAAATTTTTCTTAAGAGGAAATTTTATGCTCTTTAGATGTCAAAATCCACTTCAATTATCGAGTACATTAATTATTTTACTACTTTATTCCCTTAACTCACATCATTGGACTATATAACGGAACCATATCAATATATCAAACTTCTATTTCAAATCTTTTCTCAATTCATATGATCAACTCATCATCAACTTAACAAATAATTTCTTATAAACTATCTAGCCTTTGATGGCATTGTAGCCACATTTTTGGATAAATAAAGTCGATATAAGAATAAGGAAGATATGCAGTCTGGTTAAAAGCCTAGTGATAAAAGTGAGATTAGAATATAGCCTAAAAAGGAGCCAAAATTATAATAGATCAAAATCAAGATTTAAGAAGAATTTAAAATGTTACAATTGTGGTAAAAAAAATTCATTTGAAAAAGGATTTCAGAATTTACATAAGAATAATATTGTTCCTCAAGGAAACTTGCAAGCACTTCAGATAATGACGATGCTCTATATTATGAAGCAACAATAATAACTAAAAGTAGGAAGTCACTACTTGATGTATAACTCTTTAACTAAAAAGATACTTTTTATATAACGTCTAGAAGAGAATGATTCCATCGTCAGGGGAATCTATATATAGTTGTAACTATTATTCTCTAAAGGTTTTTAACTATGAAGTTAATGTATGATAGTATAATTTGTACTCTTTAAGAGATAAAACATATAGAGGGATTAAAGAAGAATTTTTATCTCTAGGATGACCAGATAATTTTGGATGCAAAATACAGATTGTCATTGAGATCTTGAAGATAAAATAAGTTGCACTTGTACTTATCAAGGGAGAGAAGATAGGAGCAAAATTTTATAAGTTAAAGATAGATACATTGTTTAAAGTAGAAGTATTAGTCACTTCAAGCAATCTAAGTGAAAGATCTTCAATGTTACAACTTCAAAAACTTAGACATATATCTAAATAGGGAATGAAGATCCTTACTAAGCAAAAGTTACTCACTAGGTTTACAAAGATATCATTACACTTTTATGAGATTATGTTACAAGCAAGCAACACCATACAAAATTTAACACAACAAATTCAAGAAGCAAAGTTATTTGAATTAGTTCACTTTAATGTATCGCAAGCACTAGTTTCATTCTTAGGAAGAGAAAAGTTATTGACTTTTTCTGAGTTAGTCAATATTGCAATAACTGCAAGTGCATAACCTAGTTGTAGCTAGTACCAATAAGTCGATCCTACCAAGATGATGAATATTAGTAATTACCTTTCCCCTATTATTTAGCCTAAGGATTGATTTTAGATTTTTAATTAAAAGAAAATAAAAATTAAATAATTAAAATAGAATAGGGATCAATGATGAACACAGAGACAATGAAAATTACTTAGAAAACTATCAATATCAGAAATTAGTATCTAGGTTTCGAATCTCCCTAAAACCTTTAACAAATTGATCTTTTATCATGCAATTTTTGTTGATTTATTAGACCGTGAAGACTTCTATGGTATACTAATAGCTAACCTTGAGTCTATTAACAACTAATCGTAAGTTTTTCAACTGAATTACTTAGGTTAAAGTTTATAAGATTGATTTATTGATTTATGAATCACTCTATTAGGTTTAACCCTAATTCAAAAGATTTATGTCATCCTATCTGTAGGATTGCAATTAACTCCTTCCAATTGCGGTAGATCTATTCATCAATAGGATTTCCCAACCTATAAATATGAAATCAGATTATGATCTAATATTCCCAGGTCTATTAGAACATAAATAAAACATGTAATTGGATCATAATATATCAATCAAACCAATTGCATTAATAAAAGAATCAAAACATGTTAAGGATAAACATAGGGTTCATCTAACCTAAAACTAACAAGATGTTTAGTTTCACATTATCATAAACGAAATCAAATATAAACTAAAAGAAGAACAAATTAAAAACAATGAGTTCATAATTCTAAATCTCCCTAATTGTCTTCTATCGAGTATTCTTACAAGGTAGAGGTTTGATATTGTATTCTAATAGATCTTTGGATGAATTCATCATGTTTTCCACTTCTTTGGATCAAAATCACCTTTGAGAATGCTCTCCATAACTAGAATCGCCTCCTAATGTCTTCTCATGTCAATTGCCACCGTATACATGTTTTATAATAATTTTTAGGGTTCTAGGAGATGCATGGGCTGATGCACAATCATGCATCAAATCGTGCATAACCAAAATATCTGGAATTTGCAATTTTGCACAGCATGAGAGAAGTGCACAAGTTGATGCGCGGCCGTGCGTCCCTTCTATGCATCGAATCTTCATTTTATGCCATTTTTTGTTCGAATTCTTCTTTTTTAAGTCCATGAAGGCAATTATACTTTGTAAACACCCTTGGAGTGAATTAAGTAGCAAAGATACAATAAAATATATAATATCAAGTAAAATACATCAAATATGGGTGTAAAAATATAGTCAAATATGCATCTATCACAAAGTACTTTGTATCTTTCATTGATGATTATTTCAGGAAATGTTAGTTGTACCTTATCAAGAGAAAAGCTTATATATTCTCAGCCTTCGAATTTTCTAAATCATGTGTTAAATCTGAGTTTAGTAAAAAGATCAAGTATCTAAAAATGGATAATAAAGGAGAATATGTTGGCAACAAATTTGATGTAATTTGTAGGTAAGAAGGCATTAAAAGTCAATTTACTATTTAATACGCTCTTTATTAAACAAAGGGGCAGAGCAAATGAACATAACTCTATTAGAAAGAACAAGGGCAATATTAAGAGTTACAGGCCTTCTTCTAGGAATAAGTAGTCAATATTATCTATTGTATAGTGAATCATGTCTGATCAACTGCAATTAAGTTAAAGAAACTAAAGACGAAGTGGATAGAAGCAGATGAATTGTTCCAACCTCCATATATTTAAAAATCCTATATACATGATGTATAATGCTAAATAAACCATGAAGACATATCCAAAAAAAAGTTTAGAGACTATGATAGATGTGGAAAAGAAATTTCAATAAAATAATTATTTTAAAGCAACATTAAAGATGTTTATGAACTAGTTGAGTCTGGAACTTCAAAAATTAATCGATCAAATCTCATAAAAGGACCACTAACTCAAATTATATAATGAAGGGCAATATAGCATAATAGTTTTCAATAGAAGATAAGGTTCCATTAACTTTATAAGAAGCACTTAATAATCTATATGCCTCTTAATGGATGAAAATAATGCAGAAAGAAATTAAAGCTTTTTATAAAAGCAAAACTTGAAAATTTGCTCCATTACCATAGGGAAAGAAATCAATTGGTAATAAATACATCTTTAAAATCAAGAAAATGGTGATGATCAAGTGGAGTAAGATTGGTGGTGAAAGGATATGCTCAAAAAGAAGGAATTGAATTTAATGAAATATTTTCCCATATGATTTGACATACTACAATCAAAGTAGTCCTAACAATGAGTGATGTGCTTGACTTACATCTAAAATAGTTAGATGTAAAAATTGCTTTTCTTTATAGAGATCTTTGATTCTTGGAAGGCATACAAAATGGGAGTGAATTGTGTATGTTTACTTTTTTTATTTCTAAATGAACGAATGGTTATAATAAATTCATATATGATAACCACGAAAAATCACTATAATAAATAGTAGAGAGTAAGGAAAGAGTCAATTTTGATTTATAATGGTTCAGCTAAATAAGTCTTAGCCTACGTCCGCTCCCCAATCTCCACTTAAAAATTCACTATCTTCTTCTTTCATTAGGTGAAGAACATCTCTTCATACAACACCTTCTTTTCTAATGGTGAAAAGAAATCTTTATAATCATCCTGCTATGTCATGGGTAAAGAGTAGCCCCTTACAATGATTGTTTAAAGTCAAAAAGAACCCTCACAAAGTGTATACTAAGTAATGTATAACTCAAAATTTCCTTTTGCTTATACTGATGGATAATGGCTCAATAGGTGTTATGTAATACAAATATGCATTTTATAGCCTCTCAATACTCTTATCAACTCTCTATTATGCCCAACCTACTTCATATAACTTATGTGTGATCAATTTACACTCAAAACCACGTAAAATAGTTGTTAGAAGCAAAAACTAATCGTGCCAACAATTGGTAACAGTAGCACTGGTCTAGCATTCTATATATAAGTCAACCATTCTAGTACATTAGTTGACTAATGTACCACATTGGTTGAACAAAGTGATCATAAACTCACAATACATATTTTTAAAAGACATCTATCGACCAGAGTTCTATATTGATCGACTATCCTATCATACTGGTCAACTACAATGCCACATTGATCGGCCAATATATTCAAAATCTTAACATTGGTCAATCAAATGACCACAGTCAAACTTCCTAAAAGAAGTTTTTTTTTACTTTTTAAATTCTTTCAAAGATCAAAATATATTATCATAACAAAAACTTGATTTAAAACCATTTCAAAACTTCACTAAAAGTTTGTTTAAAGATCAAAACAAACGTTCTCTTAATTATGCCAATGTGCAAATGATCATACAATGATTGAGCATCTAATTTATTGAAATGATCAAAATAAGGTTACAAGAAGGATTATAATAATTTGTGTAAGTTTGATATGCTTGATTCCCCCTCGTTCTTAATTCTTCACTTAAATTGCATGTCCGTTATATTACTCATTTTTTTGGTTCTTTGATTGCTTAATTGATTAAATTAACCCTTTTACTTATTTTATTCTTCCATTGAACTTGATCTTTAACATTCAACTTAATAATATCTCTAAACAATAAAAATATTAGTAGTAACATATTCTTTATCATTAAAATTATAAATTAGAAATTTAGATATTAGAGATTAAATTTATATGCTCCAACAAAAGGGTTTTGAAGAGGAAAAAAATAACTTGAACATATCTCCATATGGTCTTGAACAGAGGTTGAGAAGTTGGTATAAGAGATCTCATTTCTTCATCATAAGCCTTGGATACAAAAGACATAATAAAGTCACTTGCACATGTTTTTAATAAGTTTGGTGATAATAATTTCATTATCTTTATATTGTATATAGAAAACATGTTGATTGTAAATTCTAACAAAGATTGCATTAAAGAATTAAAACTATAGTTGGTTAGAGAATTTGAAATGAAAAGTTTAGGAACAAATATGATAAATGCTTGAGTTAGATCAAGTTAATGACCCAAAAAAACATATAACCTAAGCCTCAAAAGACAACTTAAAACTTTTTTGTCGAACAATTAGGTTGTTTGAGCTCTTTGGGCTAAGCCTCAGGTTAATTCCTCATACCTAAGCTCAATTGAATTTCAATCAAATTGTATATAACCAGTTAACTTCATATCAGATCAAATCAGACTGGATCAAGTTTTACCTTATCCACTTGAGACCAACAAACAAGATTCTATAGATACAAATATATAGAAGATGAAACAAAGAAGGTATTTGACTTTGTAAAAAAATTATCTTAAAGTCAAAATTTACCTCTCTTCATATTAATTTAGACTATAATATGTTACTAAAGAAAATATAATAACAAATCAATATAATTATAATAAAAATCATCAAAATTTAGAAAACGGTTATAAACTCCGCCTACAAGTTACTAAACACCTAGATTCTACTTTCTTCTTTGTTTGAAATCTCTGTTCTTTGCTTTCAGATCTTTCAATAAAAGCATGGATATTCTGATCTTTATTTGAATTAGTAAACAGTATGCTACTTTTTAATTACGCTAGATATGGATATGGATATGGTTAACAACTTTTAATCTATGGATATTATTTTTGTATATTCATATCGCGATACCCTACCCAAACTCAAACCCTTGCCAATCCCATCAACACGCAAACACAACGACGTTCAAATAATGTCAGAATTGTACTAGTTTCTGATTGCACTTATAAATATGTCCAACAGGGTATTAATTGACAAGTTCATAAACTATAGTCGTCCCACACATTAAAGACGGTAACAATACGAAAATGAATTATAAGCTGGCACGTTCCCGTCGAGTACACTCTACAAACATTAGTTAACTAATACTTACAATTACAAGTTTCTCCAACCCTTTGTTGTTAAGACCAATAAAACCAGAAAGTCGAGCGAAATACAAAAAGAAGGTAATGCAAGCATAGAAATAATGCTCTTTTGGGTTTTGAGAGACCCTAAGATCCAATTCCCCCACATGGTGTTGAACCTGGGACACCAAGTCTCAGGTACCGGGGCCACCACCAGGCTCCCTAATGACTCTTCAAAACTAAACGAGCGCCTATACAAGAACCAATATGTAATTTGCTCCTCCAAGGCCCATTTGGCCAAGGCATAGATCATGAGTTCTGACAAAGTCATAAAGACCAATGAAAACTACGACGTAGTTATATAGGAAGAACAACATACGTAAGGGGTTAATTACATGGTACATAATGTGACTTTTAATAATTCAACACATAAGAGTCTCCGTTCAGCTGCATAGCATTGAAGATCATAATATGTGAACTTCTGCATCAGTCAGTGTTGACTCCGCGTTCTTCAAAATTGTTCTCATGGAAATCGATTTGCAATGACCTTGTCAATTTGGCTTTAAGGGTTAGGTATAGGGCCTATTGTCACTCATTACACAGGTAAAACGGCAGTAAGAGAAAATATAAGCACCTTCACCCTAGGATTGAGGGGTACCTGGTTTCAAAATTTTTACTCCTCACAAGGCGAACGGCATTTATTTGGTGAAGGTGCACTTAATTGAGGGCATAGTGAACCCGTTCAAGGAGCTGTACAACCTGATTTACAGGAAGAGGCAAAGAAGAATTTGGTTTTGGAGATGCTTTTACTTTGTCAGAGCAAAGAGGTAAAGATAATATTGCCTCTTGCTGGACACTGGTTAACTCCAAGAACTGCGCGAGCAAGTCACCATCGAGTATTTTAGGCACCACAGCCTGCCAACCAAAGAAGAAGCAGGAAAACTTTAGAAAGACAGGAAAGGAAAAAGAAAGTGTAGAGATTTGCTTTGTCGAAACAAAACTATTGTATCCTAATATTCTTATCAATCTTGTGGCATAAGATAAAATGGGGCAATCACTGAGCAAATTTGGAGCATTCAACTCAATTTGCAGCGGTAAGGGTCAAATATGGCAGTAAATTTAAGAACTGGCTATCATTTTTTAACTGATCCCACACTTAAAATATCATAATTATAACTCCAGCAGGATAAAGTGTCTTAGAAATATCTTGCAAGCGGTTTTACTTTTCCATAATGCTAAAGTTCAACTAAGCAAGCGGTTTGACTTTTCCATATCTACTAGGTTCAACCAAATATATGCATATTAAGTAACATTGACAGGCAAAGGTAACACTCCGAAGCCCATAAATAGAATAATAGCATGTTTCTCTTTCTAATTTATCATTTCAATCTAATGGCAATATGTGAAACAGATGCATATTTTCTTACCAGATTCTCACGGCTACGGAACTCACTGTGATCATTTCCCAAGATAGGAGCAGTCAAAGGATGAAGGGCAAGTCTAGCTTGCACAGCTTCTAGGAGTTCATTTTCGTCCCTGTAAAGAAAAATCAAAGATGAATCTATTGGAAAAGTTAAACATCTAACACGTACATAGTTACAAGGAACTGAGTTTAGTATTATATAATATTTTTGCATCTGAATAGCTGTCAGAAAAACTAATCTACAGTGTGTATATGGATATAACGTGTGCACACAATGTCTGCTTTTCCTTCAATTTTGGCTCATAATGCATATCAAATCATTCTTCACACCCCAATGCTCTACGAAAGAAATTGATCTCAGGTTATTACAAATAGAATTCTGACTCGAGGTTCAGTTGAAGATCAATAGCATTCAGAAATCTAGCTGTAGGGTAGATATTCAAATCAATGAATTCATCTTTCGATGGTTTTGGAGGATTTGGAATGCATCATTCCATCTTTACAGCAGTTGAATTATCTAGAACAGCCTTTGAAAATTTTTATTGCACAATATTTCATGGCTATCAATTTACATGCAAGCAGGTGGGTCAATCAGGGGACACTTTTGAATCCGTGGATCTCAATTAAGAATTAGAGACCTCTGAATATTATCTGACCATCAGAAGTCCACATTTGATCCCTGTAGATGTAATGCTTAGCGCAAGGTTCACCAGGACTTAAGTTGTCAGCGTAGGGAGCTCCAGACATTCAAGAGAGACTACGCAACTCTAAAGAACCAGAAGAGGCCCTAGGGAAAATAGTGAAAGAACACACACCTCTTCTTCCTCAACAAAATATTCTTGTCACTACTCGAAAGTGGAAAGTGGTCACATAGTTTCTTATTGTGCAGCAACAGAAAAACTTTATCCTCTATAAGACATCCCAAGGGAAGTAGGAATATATGATCTTTCAACAATCTTATCACAGGATGGCTAATCCCAGATGCAGATCAACAAATTTCACTTCAAGGAATCTCCGCAAGGATTCCAAACACTTTTATGGACACAGCCGAGCAAGAAAAAGAAAAGAATTTAATTCACTGAAGAAATCTCTCTTATTGGTAAAAGGTGACTTCTTTTGGTTTTCTGGGAGATGCAAACTACATGGAAACCAATTCACAATGTTTAGATTGTTGATTTCAGTTTGTCTAGCAGGGTGCATAGATTTCATGCTAGGTTGACAAAAAACACTACCAAGAACTAGCAGTATGCTTGAAAAAAACAGAAACTACATCCTCCACAAAAGAAATAGATAACTTACCTGGATAAAGGAATAAAGATTACTATACTTCCTATAAGTGTACTAGCCATGATAGTATTGTTTGAAGCATCGATATTTGTAATTGCACTATCACATTTCATCAACATGTCATCAGCCGGAAGCCTATAAGAGAATGAACCCTACAAAAGTAAAGTCAACAAATAGCAGAGGACTGTTAAAATCAAAATCTAAAAAGAAATAACCATCTCCCTCATGTCAGAATAATCATCACACTAAAAAGAAGATAGCTAACAACCTACCTAATCAAAACATTTTAAGTAAAAGCAAACAATGAATAGATGAAAATAGATTAAAATAACTAACTAAAATACAAAGTGCACCAAACTTTTTGGATAACCCTTAACACCAAACAGAGGAGACAATCTGGAAGTCATTGTTTTATCATTACTGTAATCTTTTAGCAACCCATTGAAAGAATGAGAAGAAATACATTTTCAGAGTGTAACAATAATGTAGAATGCAACTAAGGCTAACCAAAATAATTGTGAATGACCAGTGTTGCCATTAAGGGCACAAGAAAAGGATATTAAGGACAATTGATTGTGCATGGGGGATCTGAAAGTCAATGCCATAGGTTATTGTTGAAGATTATGCAAATTCACAATTGTTTTGTTTTATCATTACTGTAATCTTTTAGCAATCCATTGAAAAAATGAGAAGAAATACACTTTCAGAGTGTAACAACAACGTAGACTGCAACTAAGGCTAACCAAAATAATTGTGAATGACCAGTGTTGCCATTAAGGGTACAAGAAAAGGATATTAAGGACAATTGATTGTGCTGTAGGATCTGAAAGTCAATGCCCTAGGTTATTGTTGAAGATTTTGCAGATTCACCAAATAATAATATTGTGTCTGTAAGAATATCAGGGGACATAATGGGATAATATCGTGGGTACCCTATAAACATTATATGTCTACATATAGGAATATTCCATTATCCTAAAGTAAAATGTTATATTTATCATGTACTACCCTATTATATAATGTTATAATTCTTACTATCAGAAACAGAATAACAGATGAACTAAACATAGTTACTATATTTGAGTACTCTCATGATTTTTGGATCCGTGAATACTTTCACATGGTATTAGAGCTCAAGTTCCAATCCTAAAACTCAAACCTGGGTTTCTCTCCCTAATTCAAAACCCTAACCTAGTTTCTAACAGCTGATACTGTAACCACTTTCAGGATTTCATGTCTACTGGAATCACCACCTACCTCTTATATTCTTTCTTCTTTCTTCTTTCTTCCTTGCAATGTTGCTGGAATCTAACGGCAGTGCCTCTCTTCTGCTCCCCACTACTACTAAAATCTATCATCAGGCGTCTATTCTATCTCTATTTCCCTTTCGGCTGAAAAAGAAAAAGAAATCCAACAATATTGTTGAATGGTTTCCAGTTCTTCTACATCCAACATTTAACATTAAAATATGAATATTCTATATCTTGGAGATTCAGTATGTAATACCATAATAGTAATTAAAAATAATATTATATGTATTCCTTTTTGTATTCCATAAGAATATTATAAGATATTTCATTGTCCTACCAGAAATAAATGTGCTAAACTTGGTTAATAGCACTCTTTGAATACTTTTGTGGCCTTTGCATTTGTAAATGTAAATTCTACAATGGAACCATGTTAAACCTTGTTTAAATCTTATCCATCTTTCCCCCTTCGTTTTCTCTTTTATTCTTACTTTTTACATTATAGTAAAGTCACCTTCATACTTACGAACCTGAACTAGGAACAAAACTTGTTAACAAACAACTAGAAAATTGATTTTGCCTGTAATGATCCAGCAACTGCTACTTTGAAAGCCTTGTGAAAGACAATGGATGTATGGTTTTTAAAAGTTTAAACATCAACTCCCTGAATTAATATTTCTATTAACTATACTTCACGAGTTCAAAGCATCTGTAGGTGTCCACCAATATGCAGTACTAGTAAGATTTTTACACCAATCATATCATCAACAGACTAGATGTTAGCCATCTTCTAATATAACTTATCTGCCTAACTATTATTCAGAAAGGAAAGGACAAACTGATAAGTTCATGCACAACCAAGCCTTTCAAGACAAATGACCTTAATCTAAAGTGGGGCCCCCATTCCAGGCTTGACTTATCAATGACAACAGAACATCTCTTAGAAGTTTGAAAGATGATCAGTTCAGTATCTTGGAAATAACTATATGATTTTGAAGTTTTGCATTCATATATAGCTTCAATTAAATAGGGGCCTGAACAACATATGACTGGAACATTACCTTTCCAATGCTCATAGCTATCTCACCCATGTAATAAGCACAGCTCAATGTCAAGTTGCATTCTGGACTGGCATTACCTAAAGCAAATAAAAACAAGATATTAAGTACGATATTAAGTACATAAATATGAACTCCCCAGTTACACCAAGCATTCAAGAGTAATAATCAGACAAATAAGCTAGACAACTTATTTAGCTTCAACCAATAGTATAAGTTTTATCACTAACGACTGCCCCTTATGATGCAAATGCCCCAAAGCTGAGGTTCCTCTAGAGCAAACTACGCAAAGTAATAGGACCCTGGTCAAAATGCAAACATTTGCAAGGTAGAGTTTGAAGTATTCCAAAACTTTGGCACTGCACATTCCCTTGATCCAGTTAAGGTGAAATGAATATAGAATAATTATAGAACTAGTTCTCCCTTTAGACTAAAATTAAAGATGGCACTCACATCCTACCATAGAGGTTGAATACTGCTATAAACATTAACAGTTACCTTCTAAACGATCCGAAGATGACAAGACAGCAATGCTTCCCTTACGATCTGAAACAACTGCTGTATCAACGTCCATAAGGACACAATCAGCAACTAACCTCTGAGTTGGGTCACAATAAAGCTGCTCCAGTTTTTTGGAATCCTAGCAATGGAAAAATGAGAAAATAAAAGGAACAAATCACTTCTGCAACAGTAAAATGAAACCCAGACAAGAATAAGCACAAGCAACCATCTAATGTATAATCTCAGAAACTGAAAGGGAAATGCCTTTCACCAACCTCGTGATAAGAATAGAAAAGGATCCCATCACGACAATCACCAACAGCAATCCTAGTGAAATGGGTAGTCAATGACATTATCATGAAGCGTGTCCTCCCCACAGCAAGCCTTCTCACTCTATTGGGATTATCATTTGGAAAACCGCATACGTAGAACTAAAATAGAAGATCGATATCTTTACCCAGTAAATAACGCAGACAAGCAACAGATAAACCTACTTCCAAAGACCATAAGATGTTCACTTACAGCATTACCAGCAGATACCAAGAAATATCGATCAAGGTATGGACAGATAGCGAGTACCATTCCAGGATATGTAATTACATAAGACAAACGAAGCTGCCATGACTCGTTCTCTTCAAGTTTGCTTCCATCACAGCTATTATTATCTGGGCTACTGCAAACACTACTACTTGATAGCTGTTCCGCAGCACAACCAACAACTTCACAAAATGGTGAAGTTCTTTGAGAAGATGACCCTGCCTTTGAACAGACTGTCATCGATCCACTATCTGAATTTTGAGCAGGTGAAAGGCAGAGAACTAATAAACGACCCTTGGTGCTGTTGGAGAAGTAAGAAATGAGATTTATAAATAAGGAAGGCAACTAAAATGCTCATATATTAACTATCATGAAGTAATGGAACAGCAAGAATGACACAGATTACATACCTCTCAGCTTCGCCACTATGCATAATAGCTGGACCAGAGGACAGGCTAGTTCCAACCACTAGAACTTGTTCATTTCCAGCCCTCACCAACTCCATGGATTTTCCTGCTTCTCCAACGTCAAACTTGTAAGATGACACTAATGAGCCACTGATGGGATCAACACAACATATATCTGACAAACATGTGTCGCTGTCACTGTCACCGTCACTGTTAAGGTCAGTCCGCATCACAAGTAACAATTTGCTATCACTATGATAAAGGACCTTTCGCGGGGTACCTCCAAGATGAAATTTCTGCACATTGAGTCTCTTACTATGCACCATCTCAACCTGAGGCATAATAATAAAATTCATAATGTCAACCAAATCACAAATATAGTTAAAAAGGACTTTTACTTCAAATATGAAATATGGTGGAGTACTTGAAACGTTCATAGAAGTACCAGTTCAAAATTGCTCTCACTCTAATAATAAATGATGCCTCCCAGAAACTAAATGGGAAGATATAAGCAATAGAAATAGAAAACCTAGGATGGTCCATTTTAACTGTTCTGTAACTTAAAAAGGGACATCAAGAGCAATCAATCAAATTATCACTCCAATATTTCAATTTGGTCCATTCACCATCAGAGATATTCAGAATGCTGATTTGAGAACCCAGCAGAACACTACAAGTGATCAGAAGCTAATGTCAATCTTTTTCTGAACTTTGAAAGCAGGAATTAATTCAAAATTGTAGAGCTATTAAAATTCCTTTTCAATAGGTCTTTAGTTTGTTTTTAACCTTATAAGCCAGATTCGTTGGCTGAAATCTCTATTTAACAGTTATTGAGTTTTTTGTATTTTGCCTATATAAGGCAACCAAATTCATTATTCCGATGACATAATAAAACTTGAGTGTTACTTATTCTTTTATCTTATCTTATACATGTTCATCTTCTGTTTTTTCAAAAAACTTCAACATGGTATCAGAGCTCTCAAAGATCTTGAGGGACCTATGAGTGATTAATGCTTTAGAGGCTCAAGAGCAGAGCAAAGAAGGGCAATGAGAAACCAAGAAAGTGAAAAGATGGTGGAGGGAGCCTATCTAGCAAATATCATTCAATACCATGCCAATAGTGCATGCAGATGATCCAAATAAAAGGGACCTCCACACTCCACCAAACTTTCATTTAAGCCAAATGACCACTTCAGGGAAGATCCATGAGAGGATTCTTTATTAATTAGATTTTTTTGCACAGATCTATAGCTATATCTATAAATACAAATTCAAACTATTAGAAACTAATAAAGAGTAAATGCTTTCATTTTCCACGTAGGACTAGAAAAACATGTAGAATATTGATCAATTAAATACAATGCATTGCATTGTTTTAGTACATGCAATTAAATATTTTCTTTAAATGATAGTTTAGAGAGGGCTTTTATAACGTTAAACATTATAATTTTAGATTCTAAACTTATAAGTTTCTCAGATTTTATTAGTTCTTAAAAGGTTTTTCACATCTTAACTTATGTTATATTTTTCAAAAGAATCATATAAGAAAATTGAAGGGCTTACAATAGTGATGGAGTAGCCAATTAACCACAGTATTTACCTTTTTCAATATCAAGACAATGAACATTTAACAGTGTACAAAAAATCAATTTTCCAAGAGTTAAGTTCTTTCATTATAATATAATAGTAATGACACAATATTTCTGAAAGCTTGAATATGTTGTTATACAATTAAAAAATGCCTAGTTTATATGTTACTTTTTATTTACTACTTTCTATTTAATTGATTTATTATATGTTACTTTTTATATATAGATATCAACATCTAATTAATTTAAATTTTATTTGATCTAAATTTTTATAAATGCATGCTATAAAACTAACGTTTTAATAAATAACTGTTAAGATGTTAACTTAAATCTTATATTAAATTAAACACTACGAATAAATTAGGTTAAATTTTATTTAAATAAAATATTCACAAAAAGTGTAGGTTTGCAATTAGCTAAGTTATAAAGCTTGACAAAAGATTGTTTTCGAACAAAAGTACAAGTTGCCATGAAGAATGAATCTAACAAAAGACTCTTACCAGATATAGACTGCTTTCTGCAACAAACAAAATTCCCTTGGGGCATTCACCAGAGCATACAGGTGTTGCATGTGTGGAAGGCTGAAATGCTATTGAAGTATAAGAGAGACCATGTCTTGCAGTGTGCAATAACCATGGCCTATCACTAAGAGCAATCATATCCGCATCAAGTTGATCGCTTAGTGGAACAAGGAAAACAGGAGTAATGCCGATACGGCGAGTAGCAATCAGTTGTAAATTAACAGGTTCATCATCCATTCTCTTTTCTGCATCTCTGTTTGAAATGGCAGCATTAGGATTTACAGCACATGAACCAATAGGACATCCATGACTAGGTGTTTCTAATGTCGAGGGGGTATAGGTAGCAGGCCACTCAAATCTTAGCAGCATTCCATTCCTCAAACCAGAAAGAACGTAAAGCCGATCAACCAGTACAAGTCTTACATCCTGAGGAATGCAACCACTAACAGCAGTTCCCATTGTATTTGTTAAAGAAATTGTCCCAAACGCAAGAATCCTTAAGCCTGAATCGGGCAAAAATGACAGAATTTCCACTGATGGCTTGTGTGTACCAATAATAAAGGTATTGCTCATGCCAACTCCAATTGGTAGGGCAGCTGCACGTTCCTCATCCAAAGGATTGATTGAATAGTCCCTTTGCTCAAAATACTTTTGGGGTATGGATATACAAGATAACTCACACAGCAATTTCAAATGTTGCATTTCAAATATTTGATAATGATATGCTGAAAGTTTTCGGACCCCAAGGACATACAAAATGCACGGATTAGAAGTTGAGACAACAATAAACTTATGTCCAACTGCTCCCAAACTGATACTTAAATTATTTGGAAACCACGATGCACAAACTGGAGATGACAGAGGTAGGCCTTCAATATGAGCAACCTTGGTTGGCAAACAAACTCGAATTGCAGATTGATAAATTTGGACTAGCAAACCATCATCCACAAGACCACATGCCAAAGTGCATACATCAGGCTTGAAACCAACTGAATCAGTCACATCAGTAAAGCTAACACCGACTGATAGTACCCTCGTCTCTTCAACAAAAGATAGCACGAGAAAAGAATGATATAAGTCATTTATAAGCATTCTAACCGTCCAAGCACCAGTAATCCCTTGATAAATAGGGGCAGTCTTCAATAGCCTTTCAACACTGATACCACTTCGAATGATCCTTAATGAGCCTTCTGGAGCCACCCCACAACAGGCAAACATTTGATTGCGCTTTTCGTCATGGTAATCAACAACTGATATGTCCAAGATTGGTCCAACATTTTGTATAGGGCTTGTGTACAAAAGTCTTCCATTTTCAACTTTCAGAACAATTCCATCTCCCATCTCAACAAGAGCAGCCAAGAATCCACCTTCAACCCACAAAAGTTCCTTGCAAGGTAGACCTTTGTATAGGCAATCGGATACATTAACTTTGAGGCCCTCAGCTTCAAAGCAAATCTCAATCATAAAAAATTCTCCCGTGTCCACACAAAAAATCATCTTTGGATTTTTAACATTATTTGGTTCCCAACTCCAGCAACATACATATTTGGCATCAGATTTCCCATTTCCATCTTCACCATCTACAGACATGGGATCATAATCCCCAAGTTCCAATAAAGCACGTGCAGCAACATTGAACAAACCATCATCATCATTATCATTAACTCTGCATGTATCTTCAATAAAATTTTGCTCCTCCACTGCAGTTGGCATGAAATTTAAGCTTGTCCTATAGACACAACGGGGATTCTCAGCATTTCTAAGATCCATTAAGAGAGCATCACCCACCCTGAACAGAAAGGCAAATCCATTAGAATGAGGCACTTCAACAATGTTGTGTGCCAATGGTCCTCCTTCAACATATCGTGAAATAACATGTATAGCTTGTTCTCTAATGTTCCATTCCAGCAATATCAGTTCATTTAGCAGTGCTCCCCTCCTGCAGCAATAAAATATAATCACTGCGGTTAACTCGGCTAATAGCACGCAAAAAAGATAAGAGAAACTCAAGTGGCCGTTACTAAGCAATCAAAAATATTATTTGATGATCCACAAAGTGTAGCAAACATGATCAGCAGCCATACCTATTCTGAATAATGGCAAGTAGTGGTTGATTGGAATCTATTGAGATAAAGCACATGCTCCATATTGTACCAGCGATAATAAGTCTTTGAATACTTCTGGCAATACTTGCATTCTGCATACTCCTGGAAACACTCGCATTTCCTTCATTGTCGGGAGGATAAAGTATTCTCTGAGATTATGGCAAAAACAACTGTTCATGTTCATCCACTTGGTTTGTAGTGTCATTACAATTAAGTAGAATTTCTATTTTACGCTTTTTGTATATGCGTTCATAAAAAATCTTCCATAACATGTGCAAAAGATATAGACATAAACCTCATCAATGATATCACTGCCACGAGATAGTGATAGGGAGAACAGAGCCAACCGATCCTCATATGCACTAGTAGCAATGAAACTTCCACTGCAAAAAACAAAAAAACAAAACAGAATGTAAGAACCAGATTACAAATATATTAGACTCAGCTTCTCGCATGGAGAATTAAACGAGGGGCCAACACATTGCCCTATGAGACTAGAATAGCCAGCCCAAGATTTTGGCAACCTACAAAGATTGTCTGCTTAAAGGAAAGTTTCTAAATGGTCAATTTCTTAATATGAGTAGTAATCGGATCATGCTAAGCTCTACAGTAGTATCTTTATCATCTAAGTACAAAGTATTCCATAACGCTATAAACTGGTAAAAGAGAGCAACTAACTATATGCTCTTCTTTGTAACATTGACCCTTCATTGAAACTTTTTGCTTACTGATGCATGCTTATTTAGTAATAAGATAAACGCTTCTTGAGCTAATGAATGAGAACAGGATCATTTAGGGCACTATTATAATCAAAAGATTGCATGTTTGAAGCAAATCAATCTGGCAATTACCTCAATCAATCAAATCATCATAATCACAGCTGATTTACTAGCAAAATGTGAAATATCGTTCTTGCAAATAAATGATATTGATACATTGGCACTCCTAAACCAAAGCTTAATCCTTACAAAATATATGAAAGCGCTATAAATGTCCATCAACAAGGCTGCATTTCCTCTTTAAGACATTCAAAATCCCCATCTTCTGCTTTGTAAGCTAAATCCTAACTTCTTAGAATCTTTGTATGATTTATTAATATTACATAATGTAACACAAATCCCTTTCTCTCTTTTCATGTGGGTCATTTAGAAACAGCCTCTCTACTAGTTAAGGATAAGGCTGAGTACTATTAGACCTCCACAGATCCCGAGTATCAGCGGGATTAATATTGGATGTTGTTGTTGTTGTACATAATGCAACACACAATTCAACTATATCACCACTTTTTGCTACCACTAATAAAGAATTGCTTCCTCCAAATTGTAGCATCACTAGGAAAAAAAAGATCATTTTAGAAAAATTCTTAAAGTGTGATTTCCACTTTGGTTTTAGTGCTTTGGCATAGGGTAATTGGCCATGACACTAAGTTGACCTTTTTTGCATGCATAAGGATTACTAAATAATTACCAAGAGCTATATTGTCATCCAAGGCTTCCCTTTTCAATTATTGCTAACTTTCATATTTCAAATACTGATACAAATCCTCTGTTGGCAATAACCCCCCCTAACCTCTTTCAGTTTCATTTTGTAGCTTCTAAGTTCACAGCAAACAATGACCCATAACCAAATTTCCTGCATCATACAATTGTACCCAAGAGCGGATACTTCAAAGAAAATATGCACACATCATTTCTTAGAGATTTCATCTATTGAAGAAGGGCCCTGTTTGTGATCCTAATTTTGGAATTGATAATCCAGAAGCCATAATCGAATTCTATTATCAGCCAGTATTCTCAGAAAGTCCTTTCAATAATGTATAAACCCAAAAAAAGAAAGATTTAGTTTAGTATATGCACACAAAAAAAAGCTCAATTTTTAGCAACATGAATGGTACTTGACAATAGAAGAACTGCTTACATTGTCGCACAAGAAATAGGTCAAACATGTACCCCATGATTCAATGCTACCCATTCTATGAATAAAATCCACATAGAAAACAAAAAGTTGAGCACAAGCTGAACGACTAAACATTATGACCATAACAGCCAAACGTTAAAAGGACGGTATCATCCACAAAATAAACTTGCCTGGAATCAACAGCTAGCATCTTTCCAAGCTGATGTCTTGAATTACCGGGATTGGAAAGTTGGACATGCGTCAAAGGGAAAAACCTAACACAACAGTATTGTCATTATAATTAGCATTTCTGTACAAAAAGCAAGAACTCCAAAGACAAGAAATAGAAAAGAGAACACAAACCTGTGCATCACATTGCAAAATGTCAGAAAGGTAAGCTTCCCAGAATCAGAAATAACAACCAACAGGTCTTTCCCCTGCATCTAATGGAAGAAAAGGAGGAAACACACATTCAGAACAACGACTCACATGAATGTCCAACTTTCCACTAAATTGAGATTGTTTCTGTATGCAGTGAAGAAAAGAAAAGAATCTCCATGTTTTTCATTTTAATCCCTAAACTAAACCGCCCCGAACACACAACATGGATGTCCTTCTCATTCAACCTGTGGAAGCTTAGAATTTTACCTGAGGGCTTCGTGCATTGAATTTGTCGTTCCAAGGTACAACAGCAATATCCTTAATTATGCCAAATACAGGCTGCTCGCAAATGGACTGCACAATTCCATCTTCCCCAATTATTACCAACTCTAGTGAAGTCTCCTACATAATTACCACCATTGATTGCAGTCAGACAAGGCTAATAACGAAGAAATTAAGTGAAATTAAAAAAAAAAAGAGTTTTGCATGTGAAGCAAAAATTAAAACCATAACCTACTTTTTATCCATAAATCCAAGTTCAACGAGTCAGTAAAGAGAATAGGTTCCAACAATTTTCAGAACACAGCGAGACATGAATTACAAAACTAGCCGTAACGAAAGTTAGTAGACTTGTTGTCAAATGTATTGTAACAGTAACTAATGCCTGATACCATCACCCAAAGGGTAATCAATTTCAGAAATTGAGAGAGAGGTGACCTTGCCGAAAACTATGTCGTTTGAGGAAGGAGAACGGATACGGCCACAAACAGCCTGCAGAACAACGCTGCCTCGAAGAACGGTCTTGGCCAAGTAGTGAGCGTAGGTGCATGGCCCGGCGGAGGAAGGGGCAGAGGCGGAGGAGGATCGGGACTTGGCATTCGAGCATTCCTCCTCGGATACCGCCATGGATTTGCCGGGGCCTGCTTGAGGGTATGTTTGTTTATCGAGAAAATGAAAGAAACTTCCAGTTCGAACGGTACTCTACTCAGAGAGCAGAGGATCTGTTTTAGAAAAAGGAAGAGGTTTCAACTTTCATGTTGCTACATACAATTACATGTGGTGCACCCACAAAATCACAGGTGTTTAGTTATTCCACGCTCCAAGTTACAGAGACTGAGACAAGAAATCTATATTTTGTGAAGTAAAGCAAGATGTAATTTTTAAGTTGCATCATTAATTTTTAAAAAATTGATACTTTTTTCTTTTAGTTAAGTTTCCGTTGTCGAAAATCAAAACTGAAAAAGAATGTCTGCTTGAGGATGAAGAGGAAGTTATTTCTATGATTATACTAATTAGTGTTGGGCGCATACTATCATATCTTTCTAATTTATTAGGTATTGTTATTATTGTTGATTAGATAAGATGAGATTAATGTGATTCATATAATGGTTATTAAATAAATAGGGATCAGATCTCCTGCATTATTTATGGTGTTCTTATCATATTCTATTAAATCTTATCTATATATATTTACATAAACCCCACGTAAATGTATAGATATAATTTAATAAAATAAGACTAAAACAGAATAAGTGGAACAAAGAATTTGACAAATATTAAATAAGCCTAGATACACATTTTGATAATTAGTGAACAGAGTAGTTCCTCCTCCTGTACTGCTTAATAAATTTTGAATTTGATTTTTTTTTGCACTTCAGCGTGATATAATGCAGACTTGTATGTCAACTTTGATTGTATACTAATTGTAAAACGGAGTTTCGACATTAACATTTAAATTAACTTTTAGAAGTAGAAAGTTGACAAAAAATTGAGAATTGAAGATTGAAAATCGAATAAAGCTCTCCTTCTAACCTTGTGCCTTCTTTTTGTTTTCTGCTTATCTAGAATGGGTAGTGGACAAATCGTACGAGAGACTTAAAAAGAGATACAAGAAGAGATGGTATTCTGTTACATTTAAACTTGCGGATGAGATGGATAGAATAAAGTAGGAATTGGTTAAGAAGAACACGGAATCTCATCCCATAAAACAAAGCAAGTGCTAGAAAATAGGATGAATTGTCAAAGAGAGTCTGGGCTCACTTCTAACGAATTGTGTAGTATTAATTGTGACCTACGCCTCGCCCCAATATCGATCAATCAACCTTGTGGGAAGAATTTTAGGACCTGTTTACTTTTATTTTTAATTAAAAAATATTTGGTTGAAACTTTAAATATGAAAATAAATTTGTAATAAAAACTAAAAACAATATTATGTTTAATTTTATCACTGTCTCTATTTTTTAATTATATTCTTATGTTAATTATTTTTAATATAATAAATTTGTTTTTAAATTAATTAATTATCATTATGTTTAGAAATAAAATATATGCATATTTATATAATTAAAGAAATTTACATATTAATTGTATATAATAAAATTTTATAAATTAAAAAATTACATTAAGTCATTTTAATCAATAATAGATGTTTATTATATTATAATTCTTTCAAAACATAATAGGACTATCATTTACAAAAAGAAACATAAATCAGTTAGAACTAGTATATTCATTTCACATTTGTCTAGCAATTTCATCTCACTTCTAAGACATATTTTGAAATTGTGCTGGGGTGATATTATAAGTTGTAACCAATTCCTATTTCTTTGAGTAAGTTCTTGAAATTCTCCATTCTAACCCTTAATTCATTATGCTTATTCTTTAATTGAACATCAGTATACTACTTATTGAATTTAATTTGAAGACCTGCCTTAATATTCTTTCAAATAGATTTGGAAAAGGTAATAGTCATTCAATTTCCCTTCTTCACTTCTTCAACTATCAATGAGGGTAAATACATCTTTATGATATCATTCTATACCCTGTCTTTTTCATTTATTTCCACACAATCATTGGAATCATTGATAGTGTCCAAAGCTTCCATCACTAAACGTAATTACATATAAGTGACATTAATCACAACAATTTCTATAAAGTATTAAATGCTAAACATAGTTCAAAATAATCATGAGACAACCATAGTCTAATATAAGTGCATAGAAATGATAGAAGAGTTGAAATGAGAAATTAAATGAAAGTTAATTATTGCATATAGAAATAAGAAAGAAAAAAGGGGAAATGATGGAGCATCAGTAGATGTTTGATCTTATGGAGTAATCTTTTTTTAAAATATTATATTCAAGCTTACATTTGATGAGACCATTAATAAAATAGAAGTGATAATGTATTATACTCATGATAGCCTATCACCCTTGTAGTTTGCACCTACATTGATGAGACATCACTAAAAGCATATGCAATGCAAGTGAAAAAGCTACAAGAAGATGAATCTCTATATGGTATAAATAGGTTCATACATATGAAGCAGGCAAACTAAAATTTGGTAAAATCAATTAGCTTAAGACAATGGTGACATAATAAAATAAACCAATGTCAACAGAGGTAATCCATTACCAAACAGAATCTTGGAATACAACGCAAAAGCCTATTGTCTCAGGTGATTGATAATTATTTATCAAATCAACTTCATTTTAGCACTCACTGAGTGATTTTTGAATTACATCTAGTTTCATCCATTTCACTGCAAGTTCACTACAAGAGCCTTGGATCATTTTTTGCAACATTTCCAATTCATTGTACTTTAACTTCAACTTATTTTCATACTTTTCAATTAAATTCTTCACTTTATACAACTCCTCTTTGCTCCCAAGCTTACTTTGGGAATCTTTAACTAAATTCACTACCCTTTCTGGTTCTTTCTTCTTAAACTCAAGTTCGATGATGCATTCGTGAAGTGATTTTTGCACTAAATTAAACTCCTTTTCTTTCACATAGTTCTCCTTATGATGCTCTTCAACTTTGCTTCTCTTAATATCCATTTCCATTTTCTTTAACTCAAGCTTTATAGCACATTCATGGAATTTTCGAACCATACTCAATTATATGATTTTGACAGAAGCTCATCATTAGAGTCATCAAGCATTTTTTGCCCCAAACCCAATTCCTCTCTTTACAAACTATAAACTTCACATTGCATTTCTCAACGTCTTTTTGAGCCAAAATCATTTGCATTTTCCTACATTTAAGCTCCAAAGTGCATTCCTTTCTAAGCAACCCTATCTCATTAAAAAAGTTCTCAACCTTTTCTATCTTAGTCTTAGCCTCCTTCTTACATTATCACTTGTTAATTGATTAAGCTCTAGATCCTATAAAGTGGAGGTGATTGAAGTTTCTCCTGCTAATTGTGTAGTGGAAATATCAAAATTTGCAGAAGAGCTACAAGTTTAGAAAAAGGTAAATGATCCTTTCTAAAAGTCAGAAGTGGTAAGCAATAGTAGCAAGAATGTTGAAGAAACTATAAGGTAATTTTTTGCTTTAAAATATAATAATGCTATAATAGAAAAGAGTATATATGCGACGAATATTCCACCAGTGGCACCATACTGAGCTTTGACAAAGGTTTTATATTTTTAACCCAAGTATTTGCCCATAAGGAACTTTGGATGGTTGGCTAAACAAATGTTGTTGGTCTTGAAACATTCCTGAACACCAGATGATAATGAGACTAGGACCACGATTTGGGACCCAAATCGGAGAGAAGTGACAAGATAATATTTTTATGAGATTCTTTGAAGGCTTCGTTGAACTGGTTTTTTTAGGAGATGGAGATGACCAAATATTATAAGAGAAGGCAGTAGGTTTTTTTGTTGACTTTTAGTTATAGAGAAAATTTTAAAGACAAGGAACATGAAGATAATTGAAAGAGATAACAAATAAAGCATATTATATTCCATTAATTCATCAGCAGCTTAATAATGGAGAATAGTTTTGAAAACACAAACCAAAAAAAACTCCCAACCCATTTCCTTTATCTTACTAGTTCATCCCTCTCTAAGGTCAGGTCCTTAAAAGAACTAAATGAAAAGGAGACAAAGGAAGAAGAAGACCATACATAAGTGGATCCTAAAGAGAGAAGTAATGGGTAGAGAGACAAATAAAGAAAAGGAAAAATTATATAGTAGCTTCGAGGAAGAACCCAAAATCAATAACAGCAAATGAAGCAACAAGTGTGGGAATAAAGAGAGAAGCATCTGAAATAGGAAAAATGTATACCTCAAATGGAGATATCAGAGGATAGAAGACATTAAAGATGTAGGGGCTAAAAAAGAACATAGAGCAATGAAGGCAGAGCGAGGCTGAAAAAATATAGAAGACGGTGTAGAAATTGGGATATTTTGTTGTTTTTATGACCAAAAAATGTGTTTTAAAAACAAAAAAAATGTGATTTTTACGTTTAAGTAAAGTTGTTATGGTTTCCTTATTTTTTAAATGAAAAATGGCAATAATACTCAACCAAAAACATTGTAATTGACTATTTTTGTTTTTATGAAAACAACAATAAGAAGCAAAAGAAAAACAGAACCAAACATGCCCTTATTTGTAGTGAATGTGGGCATATTATTGATCATCTTAGATGATAAGCGATAGGGTTATTCCAAACAAATGGATCATGTGAAGAGGTAACTTTTTTACTAGTTCCTCATAGCATGCAAATATTTTGACTAATAGATAAAGTGAACTTGGTAGAAAAATTGTCAAATATTTTGAGGAGAGAAAATATTTCTAAATATGGATCATCCATCTACAACACAAATGAATCATCCAAAGAATTTAAATAATCTTTCCGCTTCTTATTGCAAAACCTTTTTTTGAGAAATTTAGTAAAGAAAACTCCTTTAAATTTTCTAACTTCTTTCAACCAAACTTTCTTTTCAAAGTTTAGTTTTTTTTTTTTTACATAGAAAGGTGGTCAAACGACCAAATGTAATTACAGAAATGCCCTAAGTGGGCATCAAAAGCCCCAAGTGTGGGAATTGGATAGACCATAGGGATTAATCAAAAAAGGGTTCGTGGCCTCCCCGAAGGGTGCGGGTGTGTGGTTCTTGGTCTCTGGCGATGGGTGCAGACGTGGACCGCGGACAGGTAGAGAGGATTGGGTGGTGTCCGGAGGCGGTGCTGCTAGCCAGGAGCGTGCCGGAATGGAGAGGGAGTACGGACGGAGGTGGAGAGTCCATCAAGATAAGGCCAAAATGACTATTGGAGTAGGCTGATTTGGCCAAGTGATCGGCGACCATATTGCAAGACCGTGGAATATGCCGGAAGTCCTGTACCTTATCGGGGTCGGCAAGAGCTTTGATTCTCTGTACCAGCGGTTCTGTTGCTGGGTCAACTGCATCTTCAAGAGTGAGTAGCTCTCGTGCTCTTTTTGAATCGGTTTCAACCAATATATTGTAGAGTCCCTTGGATTTAGCGATTTGAAGACCAGTTAGGATTGCCCACAATTCGGCTGATAAAAGCGTGGTTTTGCCTATTTTCCTGGTGTAACCAAGAATCCATGTGCCCAAGTGATTCCTGAAGACTCCGCCAATTGCAGCGTCACCTGTGCTGGTGTTTACTGCTCCATCGCAATTCAATGTCAACAGGTGCTGGGGGGGAGGTGACCAAGCTAGCGGTTGGGGAGGTCGCGGGTGGGAATGGAGTTGAGGGGCAGTATGTGAACGGTGACTGGAAAAGTTTAGTTATTTTAATTGGAGCATTTTTCTCAAGTTTCTGTATCCTTTTTGAGGGGGTGATGATGAGGTTTGAGGCAAAATGTTATGATGATATGATTAGGTTGGGTGATTTAAAAGGGATGAAGGTAGATTTCGTCATTCCTCCTTCCATATTAGGCACCTTCTCCCTTCTAATTGAGCTTGTTTTACCAATTTTAGTAAAGTTAATGTTTGGAAATAGGTTAGCTCCACCTTCACCTTATGTTTATGCATCACATTTGTCCCTAAAATAAATTTTAGATTGATATATTTACACCAAGCTTAAAACAAGTTTTAACAAACCGTTAAAAGGAACATATAGGTAGAAGAATTACTTCTTATTCCTCGATTTAGAGGATAAAATTGTAGGTTTTTAGCCAGGCTTAGGGCGAGCTGGATCTAAAGTTCAACGAGAGACAACATTCAAATGACTTAAGCCTTTTATACACTCATTAGATTTTAAGAACTCCTACCCTCTAAAAGAGTTATTACTAGATGAAGAACATTTATTGAAGGTTGACATTATTGATTAGTAGGCTTATAAGTTTCTTCACTATATACTTATTAATCTTAAATTGACCACTTTTTCCAACCTTTTATGCAATTCATAGGGATAGATCTTTATAAGATCATGTTTATTGCTAATAATAAGGAAGATGCCTCTAAAAAGAGAAATAGGGTGACATAATAAGAGGCCCTATATACCCAACAAGTTGTCACTGTTGTAGGCCTTATTTTCTAAAACAAACTAGATAAGGACCAAGCAAGAAACACCCTTAAACCTCTAATAAAGGCACTCAATTAATCGATTCCAAGTGTTGAACTATCATCGTTAAAGGAAAAACGCTACACTCATAAGTTTTTGTTCCCAAATGGGATGTTAGGACCAAATATTTTATTTTTAAGAAAGTTATGGTTGCAATACATTTATCTCAAAGGTTGATCTTGCATAGGGATAAGAAAGCATTAAACAAGAATTATTGATCTATGCTCTATCAATAACTCGTGGTTACTATTGTGAAGGTAAATAATATCCCCCACTTTATTTTTTCATCTACCTTTTTTTATATATAAACCTTGAGGGACTTATGATTTGTTATATAGGTCCTCATGGATGCAGAGTTCTTTACTGATAGGTTTAAGGTAGAGGGGTATAAGTTTGCTTAGACTTAAACTAAGATAACTAAGTCTTATAAAAATATCATGAAGAAGCTAAAGTAAGAACATGAGGCCTATAATAAAGACTTAAAGGCTCATATTGGGAAATTTTATATTCTAACTATATATAATGAAAATCTAGACTCCAAAGTTTATAATCAAATTAAATATTTGACTAGCAAGGAGTACAAAGTGGACTAATTTATCTAGATTATTGGTTTAAAATTAAACAATTTAAATCATGCTAGACTAATTTATCAAATTAAACTAAAATAATATTAACTATACCTAAAACTAAATTAATTCTAACTATTCCAATATCTAATTTAGACTTAAATTGAGCATAACTTTCTAATCAAATATCTGATTAAGATCATTTAAGATTCTATAAAAATATTAGAAAGAGTTCTAAAAGTTTTATATGTTGATTATTTTGAAAAAAATAAGAAAAACATGATCAATGGCATGATCATGTTTGAGGGTGTGTTTGTTAAATAAATAACTCTATCAAGAAAACTTCCTAAGACAAGGGCATGTTTCTACTTGTGTTTTTCACTTTTTTAAAATTAAAAATAACAAAGCTTTAAAGAACTTTATAATTTTTCCATGGCATATTGAATTATTTCAATTAGAGTTTGGATGAGAAAGTTTTGCCTAATATAAGAAGCATTGTCTAAATTGGATATTGGATAGGTTAAAACTTCTTTTAGCTTTATAAATAATTAATGATATTTTAGTTCGAATATCCAATTAAAATTAAAAAATTTCAATCATTATTTTTCGAACTACACAACAATATTATTAATGCATGTAGAAGATATACTAATTCATCTTACAAAGAAACCTTTCTTCCTCAATTGTAAAAAAATTGCCTAGTATGGAATAATCTAGTGTAGGAACGCTCTCCAAAAAGTTTACTTCCTTATGTGGCCCATATATAAGCAAAGATGTGAACTTTAGACTAGTTGAGCTTCCTCAACTCTCCTCAATTGTGCTACCTCTACAGAATAAATAATGAAACCTTACAACATCATTCTTCTCTTGTGAATTTTTTCATACATATGGGACATTATTCAATTCCTTTGAAAAATTGAAGAAACAAGCCTTTCTTATAGAGAAACTTTTTAAAAGATTGACAAAGGAAGTAGAATGTCAAAAGGTGAAAAAATCATCTTCATTATTATTTTTAGCAACATAATGTGTGCCATTTGGTTAAAGAGGAATTCCATGTTATTCTAAGGAAGAGAAGACATAAGGGATGAAGTGAAAATTTAGCTAATCTTCTAAATTATAAAGCAATTTTTGTTTAACCAACTTCATAACTCTTGTAAGCCTAAAGTAGCTTCCTTTTGGAATCTTTAGAAATGTTTGATCTTAATAGGCACCTTTAAGCTAATGAATTAAATGCTTCATGTACTTTGATCATTTGATACTTAACTTTGTGGCTAATCTAAATGCTCTAGATAATATCCTCGTTAGCAGCTCATAAGTAGTAATCTTAACTTTCTTATGTACTTGTTCATTTTGTAAACTTCACTTCTAATTTTTGAAATATATTCTTTCTTTAATTTTCCAAAAGAAAAGGATTGAATATCGACATCAAAAGACAACTACTAATAGGATATAATATATGCTAATGAAAGGACATCTAGTGTGAGGATATAATCATATGTTATGTTGTGTTAATTATAATTTTATTGCGTAATTCCTACCTTAAATAATGTGTTTTAGTAATAAATAAATAAATATTGAGATTTGCCTATAATTATATTTGGATATGTATTCTACTGAGAAAATGGATACAAATATACACGAGAACCAAGTTGATGTAAGCAGAAGCGATAAACAACTATAATCTTTTCCCGAATTGTGTTTTCAAATATATAATCAATATTGACCAAATATCATAACAATAATAAGTGAAATAAAATTAGTTCACAATATAAGGAAACATAGGCATTTATGTGGAAGCCCTAATTTGTGAAAAAACTATTGGACCATACATAAACAATTTCAAAACTTTCACTAATAAATAGGTACAATAAATTGCTCCTCTCAACGTTAGATAGAGGCAAATTTAATAATCACTTAAAGTGGTAACTCGTGTAAATTTTTTATGTAAGGAGGGTTGGACAAAATTTACCAACTAAGAAAGCTCAATTTTTTTTGGGAATATTGGATATGAAGAGGTAAGTATCAAGAATAATCAACTAAAATTTCATGTCGATCAGAGATAATTTGGTGGTCAAACAGAGCTGAAAAATTCTTTTGCACAATTTTCTCACTCTCTTTCCTTCACTCTTTAGAATGCTCTCTTCCTTTTTTATTGTGGCTTAACAGTTGTCAAAAAAATTTAACCCTATATACACACTTTTTCATCACCATTTTTTCCTTAATGGGGCACTTTAATAAAAAATGACGTCGCTTTGGAAGTAACGTCTGGGCTTATCATTGTCAACCCGTGGCCCATCCATGGCTGAGTCAACCCAGGCCAAAAGGGGTTAAGGCCAGGCTTGAAATTCCTAACTTTAAGAACACATTTCATTGTGACAAGAAATTCAACACATCCGAAGAACTAGTAGAGCATGTAGCTAGTTGTGGTTTTAGACCTCTGAACTGCACAATTGACAGGTGTACTGCTATTTTTTGTTCAAGTCAAATGGAGAAGCATGATTCATTATGTCCTTTCAAAATAATCCTATGTGGACAAAAAATGTCGAGATAGCCTCATGAGACGTGAAATGGACAGACATTGTATAACTCCTTGTCTAATGAAGCTTCTGAATTGTCCTTTCTATGCAGTGGGCTGTCAATCTACGATGCCCAAGTGTTTGATCCAACAACTTAATTCAGATGATCTACATTCACATGTTCTGTGCATTCTCAAAAATAATTATTATAAAGAAGCACCAATTGAGGCTTTGAAACAACGGGTTGACCAAATGCTGCAGATTTGTTTTGGTGTAACTTTAGATCTTTTTTCTTTTTTTCACCTATCTAACCCTTTGTGCATACAAAGGAAAGAGAATAACAAACCACTATCACAAACATCTATAAAAAGTAATTCCCTGGTGAATTAGCTCAATGCACTGCAATGGGATATCTTGAAGAGCATGAATGCCAAGACTTGATAACGAAGCTAAAGCAGTCAGCTCATCAGCACATCAGTTCCCTTCCCTATAGATATGCTAAATCTGGATGACCCAATCTGGACTTTGAAGCTCCCATATGCCCCTTACCAATGAAGTATCATCAAATATCCGTAGTTCGAACGAGGAGAGGATATTAATAACCTCCAAAGAATCCAGCTCTAACACCACTCGTCTGTAGTCGAGATCCCATGCTAGGAGTAGACCAGTGTATGCCCCCCATAATTCTGCTGTCAAAAGGGAGCAAACTCCAATGTTCTGCAAGAAACCTCCACACCAATGAACCATACTATTTCTAATTAAACCACTCGCAGTAGCAATGCCGGTGCGCTGTTTAACTGCTCCATCTGTATTTACTTTGACCCAACCCTCCAACGGTTTAGTCCATCCTATAGTGCCCAGTGGAATTCCCATAACTGAAAAAGCTCTACCTGCTACATCCTTTGCCTTTTCTACCTAGTCAACATAATCTAACATCACTTTGGCCCCGGTAGCAGTCCAACTAAAATCCTCCTCAAAGATGTTCTTATTACGCCACTACCATAAAAACCAACATGAGACTCCAAAGATGATTGTCCACTTAAACCTTTGCACTTGATTCAGTTTTCCAAGATTTACAGTGAGCCACAGTTCTAAATTCAGTTGAAAGAAATTAGAATCTAGTCCCACTGTAAGGAATTGAAGCCAAAACGATTTCTCCCAACCATATTCTATTAATGCGTGCAAAATAGTCTTATCTTGAGAGCAATAGTAACATTTGGAATCCTTGGCAATATGGCAAACCACTCTCTGGTGGTTGGTTAAGAGTTTGTTATTAGCCAAGAGCCACAGAAACGAACGAATCCGCTGTGGGACAGACCATTTCGATATTAAATTCCAAAACCTGCTATTATCTTGCTCAGGATTGTCCGCTATAAGATCGTAGGTAGAAGCGATTGTAAAAGCCATGTTCTTAGCTAGTCTCCATATAATTCGGTCCTCCTCCATCCCTCGTGAGGTGGGGGAATTGCTGCTATAGTTATGCATATGGTAGCAGGGAGTTATGGTTAGAATTGAGTACAACTCTAGTTGCCATTCTCATGGACCATCTCCCTTACTGAAGCCTGTAACAAATTTTCTGGGGGATGGGAGGTGGTTACCAGGAGTAAAGGACCCCAATCTCCTGTCCAAGCATCTAATTAGAAATTGACCCGTTTGCCATTGCCCATTTTCCATTTGATGCCTCGACGGACATAATTTCATGTAGCTGTGATGCCCCTCCAGATAATCCAAGCCCCTTGTCTAGCTATGGTCTGGGGGATACTGTAATAATCAAGATGGCATTTGATGCGAAGGATCTGAACCCATAGAGTGTTTGGTTTAGTAAGCACTGCCCAACCTAGCTTAGTAAGTAAATCATCATTAGAAGATCAGACTTTTTTAATCCCTAGTCCCCTCACATATTTAAGGCTACAGACGACCTCCCACTGAACTAGATTCAATTTCCTCTTACCATTCTTCATTCCCCAGATGAAGTCTCTCATTATCTTTTCTAGAGCATCACAAAGGTGTCGCGATAATCTCACCGTTTCCATTATATAAATCGGAAGGGAAGAAAAGACTAACTGAGTTAAAGTCACTCGCCCTGCTAGGGATAACTCTCATGCACTCCAACCTGTAAGTTTATGTTGTGCTTGGTCCAAAATATACTGATATGTTTTCCTCTTGGTATGCTCATGTATCAAAGGCACGTCGAGATATTTGCTCAAATTAGTAGTACTTTTAAACTAGAAATCTTAACTGAGTGTACACGCTCTGTCCTGACTAACATTCTTGGAGAAGAAAATTCTGGTTTTCACTTTACTGACTAATTGACCTGAAGCCTCACAGAAGATATCCAATACCTGCAAGACTACTTGTACCTGGACTGGAGATGCTTCAGCAAATAGAACCAGGTCATCGGCAAAGAAAAGGTGTAAGATGGGAGGTTTGTTTCTGCTTAGGCGAAAAGGATTCCAAGGTCCTTTTTGGACCTCACTGGAAATAAGATGACCCAGTCTTTCCATACAGAGCACGAAGATATAAGGAGATAATGGGTCTCCTTATCGGATACCCCTAGTCGGTGTGAATGTATCAGAGAGGATACCATGCCAAGAGATTTGCATTGAGACCGTAGATATGCACTTCATAATGAGGCTAGTTAAGGAATGCGGTATTCCAGTATCCCTTAACATATCATTGATGCAATCCCAACTTTGTATGTCATAAGCTTTTTCTAGGTCAACTTTGATAGCCATAACTTCCCCTTCTTTCTTCTCATCGAATGTATTGCCTCATGGGCAATTATGATATTGTCCGTTATATGCCTGCCCGGGACAAAACTGCATTCTGTTGAAGCCACTAGAGATCCAAGATGATGCTTTAGTCGGTTCACAATAACTTTCGAAAGAATCTTGTATACCACTGAGCATAGACTAATAGGCCTAAATTGGGTAATAGAGTCTGGGGAGGGCATTTTGGGTATTAATACCCGAATAATTTTATTGACCTTAGACTCCCAATGCTCATGTCGGAAGATTTTTTGTATAAAGTCCACTACGGTTGGCCCTACCTTGTCCCATTTTTGCTAGAAAAAAAGAAGCATTGTAGCCATCAGCCCTTAGGGCTTTCCTTAGATTTATTTCAAACACTGCCTTATGGATATCAGTTGAGTGAATAGGAGCAGTAAAGTCCTGTATGGTCTCCTCCGATAAGGGGGAGCTCACCAGAAATAGGAAAGCTGATAAGAGCATTGTCATCCGGCGTAAACAACGTTTCAAGATACTGCATTGCCAGCTACCTCAGTTGTTTAGGATCAGTGATCAACCGTCCCTCATTATCAAGTAATCTAGATATCCTCAATTTTCTCCTTTTCGCCAATGCTATGGTATGATAGAATTTGGTACTACGATCTCCCTGTGAAAGCCAAGCACAACGGGACTGTTGGTTCCAATAGATTTCTTCCTTATAAAGGAATTGGATTAATTCTCCCAGAAGCCTATCCTTTAATATAGTCAGAGATTCAGATGTCTCTACTTCCATGGACCTTTGAATGCCCGCCAATTTAGCTAGGAGATGCTTCTTCCGTTGGAAAATATTACCAAAAACACTTCTATTCTAACTCGTGAGTTTAGTAGAAAAGTGTTCAAGAGTGGTAGACATATAGTCCGTTCGGGGTGCCAATGATCTTCCAATAGTTGATCAAACTCTGCATGAGCTAGCCAAGTTGATTGAAAGCGAAAAACTGGAGGAGTCAATTCGCTCCTATGGCTCCTTTCAAAATCCAAAAACAGAGGCTGATGATTCGAGCCTAAAAAAGGCAGATGGTTGTTAGTCGCGTGGGGGAAGGACTCCAACCATGTCGAAAAGCATAATAATATATCTAGTCTGGCTTGTATGTTCCCCCTCCTCCTTGTATACTTAGAATCCAGATATCCCAAATCATGCAAACCACAACATTGAACGCACTCCTTAAAATGTTTATTTGCTATCGGTGTTAAAAGAGACCCTCCCTTTTTATCAGAACTGGCCAATTTAGCATTGAAGTCTCCACCGATGATCCAAGGTATAGAAACTTCATTGCCAATCCATCGCAGATACAGCCAAAGTAATTTCTATGTAGTAAACTGGGGGTTGGCATAAACAACAGTAAAGGCAAAATTAAAAGATCCATACTTGATTGTGGTGTAGATAAATTGTCTGTGCACCACCACTACAGAGACAACGAAATCTTCTTTTATAGAAGCCAAATACCTCCAACAAAGTCATCAGCTTCAACTCTGAAAGTAAAGTCAAATCCTAGAGTACAAACAACTTTCTGCGCTCACCTGTAACTAATTCGGGGTTCAAGCAAAACCAACATCCTTGGTTTATAGACATGGATATAATTTCACATTATAGGAAGAAATTGGGGTCATCTCGCCCCTTTACAGTTCTATAAGAATATCGACATAAAAAAATGCTTAAGGAGTAAGAACACTCTCCGATACCTGTGGGACTTCTTGGGTTTTGTCGCTCACGAATTTGACCGAATTTCCCTGGATTTAGAGGTTCATATTATCAGCAACATCCATTGGAGAGTCTTCCTCCATCCTCATCTCTCCTTCCTTGGGATCAGGAGGTTTGGAAGGTGGGTGGGGGTGTTGAATAACCCTGGGAAGTTGAGGGTTCTCGAGGTCCATGGCTCCTTCCATGGGTTGGTCTGCCTCTCCCCCAACCAGATTTCGAACCAATTGACTATCACATATAAGGTCAGTATAGGAAGTGATTTGTATAGCGCGATGCATCTCCGTAGGTCTATTCAATGATAGGAGCTTGATGCTGGAGTCTGGTGGTTTTCCAACCGGGTTGTCGGGTAAATCAGGTAGTAAGCCCTTCTCCTTTTAGGCCAGAGACTTCATCGTACTCCCATGCTTCGAATACCGTTTGGATCCATTAATATTGATGTGTAGCCTATGGTGCTTGGGTCGACTTCTCTCCACATTTAATACCAAAGATGCTCGTTGTAAGAACCCTGCAGATGTGCCATCGATACATGACGTTGGAGGCTGAGCCTTAAATCCATCCAACTCTTGACTATTGTCAGCACCGACTAGCGAGATCAACTCGTTTGATGGGTATCTGTTGGGTAACGTGACAAGCTGATAAGTTATGATTTGTTGAGTTGACATGAAGGTTTCCGTTGGGCCTATATCCAGGGTCCGTATGCTTCTCGTTTCTTGTCCTTCAATGGCTCTACTATTGCTCTAAACTGTCCATCCTCCATCGTTGGAATAGCTACTGTCAGATGTGGCAATGGAATTTGAAGCTCTGGCTGAACATTAGATCTGGACAAGCAAGACCCTGAATCGTGTCCGACTATTCCACATTGGAAACAAATTTGTGGCAACCCCTCATAAGCTACCAATAATGTTTCCCCGTCGAGCTCCACTTGCGAACAAAGCGGTATGCTGAGATCTATATCCACTGCAATTCTTGCAAACTTTTCCCGTTGAGTAAGCATTGTAGTTTCATCTATCTTAACGGTCTGTCCTACTATATTACCCAAGGCAGTAAGAATCCTTGGATGTTATCGAGCAATAGGCAGATTTGGGAAGCAAACCCAGACCACCGCCCTTGTGATGCCCGAAACTCAGGAGTCCAACGTTGAACAGATAGAGCATGGCCTTGAATTACCCATAGTCCATTGGTAAGGGCATTGAAAAAGTCGATGTCATCTATGAGTTCACCAGGAAGAAGTCATGATCCAAATCCACCACCTTCATGGGACCGCACAGTTTCCATATGAGATACAGATGAGAGCATAGCATTTTATACCCCACCTGTCTACCGATCTATTTCACAATGACTACTTGTTTCCACTGTTTGTCCAATCGTGCTTTGAAGGTTTGGGATAGTTCAATGCCTCCTCCTAATACCTCTAGTATG
This sequence comes from Erythroxylum baracoense, assembly GCA_025629805.1. NCBI lineage: Eukaryota > Viridiplantae > Streptophyta > Magnoliopsida > Malpighiales > Erythroxylaceae > Erythroxylum > Erythroxylum baracoense. The sequence continues at coordinate 36,109,932 of JAOTAY010000005.1, forward strand.
GGAACTATATCTACTTCCTCAATGTCTATCAGTTCCTCATGTGGCCAAGCCTGAGCCATCACCTCTTCGTCCATTCCCTGGCCGCCTACTACAACCACATTATAAGATATTTTCTCTCGAGGTGGAGGGTCTTCCTCTCGACTACGAGAACGAACTTTTTTAGCTCGATGGCCTTTGTGATTAGGGGTAGTCGAGTTTCGTGTTTCAAGTTCAGAGCATTTTTCTGTGTCCAAGAGAGAGTTTTTCTATGTTTCATCTATCTAACCCTTTAACATGCATGTAAGTTATTCACATAATGTTCCAAGCTAAAACATAAATAATGGGATTCTTATTATCATATGAATAAAATTCTGGGGGTAGTGTTCTACATAACTTCTTTCTTAACATTTTGTAAAAACGTAAAAAAAAATACAGCACTAATAATTTTCCTAACATTGGCTAGGTTTACTTCCCTTGTGAAATTGCACTTTATTTTTGCTTCTTTTCATGAAAATTGCCCTTTTTATTACTCGGTGATATTTGATTAGAGCCAAACTCCATATTTTCCTATAGGCATCTTCTAGTGAGCTAGGTGAAGCTAGAGATCTAAGAATCCTTAACCTCAGAGTCAAGAACCTTGATGCAAAACTTGGGCCCTTAGAAGTCAGTTTAGCAAAAGCAAATAGAGAAGAATCCATTGAGGCTGTAGAAAACACAAATGGAGAACCTACCATAGTTGCAAGCAATAAAGATGTAGATTCCATTAAGGCTGCAAAAAACACAAACAAAGAATCTATTGAGGCTGAAAACATCACAAACAAAGGACCTATTGAAGTTGCAAACATCTCAAATGAAGAACCTACTGAGGCTGCCAACAACACAAACAATGAGCATACTGAGATTGCAAAAGAACATGGAGAACCTACTAAGGCTGCAACCACCAAAATTGGAGAATCTACTGAGGCTAAAAGCAGCAAAGATGGAGAACCTAGTGAGGTTTCAAAAGATAAGGTTGGTGAAGCTGTTGAGGCCGTGGGCATAAAACATGGAGATCCTTGTGAGGCTGAAAATGAAAAACATGGAGAGTTGATTGAGGCCATAAAGAAAAAAGATCATGAACCCACTGAGGCCGCAAACAGAAAAGATGGAGAACCTGTTGAGGCTACCAATGAAGAAAATGAAGATCCTACCGAGGCTGCAAATGAAAGAGGTGCAGAACCAACTGACGCTGCTAATGAAAAAAAAAAGAACCAATTAATGCTGAAGAGGTCAAAAATGGAGAAGCTACTGAGCTTGCAAATGATAGAAATGGAGAACCCATTGAGACTGCTAATGAAAAAGATGGAGAGCTTGTGGAGAATAAAAGTGAAAAGAATGGATAACCTACCGAGGCTACTAATGAAAAAGACGTAGGGCCTATGGAGAATACAAATGAGAAGAATGGAGAGCCTATTGTGGCTGTAAACAACATAAATGAAGAAGCTGATGAGGCTGCAAATGACACCAAAGCAAACAAAAGCTAGGCTAGTGAGAAATATGTTAGAGTGCAATAACTGATGCATCAAATGGCAGCTGAGAGTAAAGTTCAGTCTCAATACAAATTTTGCTATCACGATAACTTTTTTCCAAAAAAGAAATTTCTGTGCAAATTTTCTCTTCTTCTTGTACTGAAAGAAGTTTCATTAGCAATGCTTCTGATCTTTTAATGGAGAAACTATCTCCTTGCTTATGCACCAAATTTTCATTCTATTGCTTACTCGAATTAGAAATTTTAACTGTTAAATCCAAGCTTTTGATTTTCGTACTGTATCGGTCAGATTTCGGTACGAAATTGGAGACATATATACCGGATGCAAATACCGGTTAATACCAGAAATCTAAAAAATTTTAAGGACTAAATTCGAAAATTTTAAAAAAATTTTAAAAATTTAAACTTCTTCCCACCAGATCCACCCCCTTCTTTTTCTCAAAACTTTTTTAATTTATCATTTAATTAAACTTTTATTCTGTTTTTTAATTTTTAATTTTAAAATAAAATAAATATTTTATAATTTTTATTACTAATAATAATTATACATTAAATAAAAATTAAAAATTATTTTATTTAAATTTATTTTAATCTTTTATAT
>JAOTAY010000005.1:36112139-36132949 GCA_025629805.1 Erythroxylum baracoense
TAAATTAAATTAAGATATTTATAATTTTAATAATAATTAATTTTAATTAATTAAATATATAATATATTTAATTGATAATAAATTAAATAATATATATTTTTGTTTCATGTTTCAATTTTACTTAGATATTTCCCTGTCACAAACTCTTGTTAATATGATAATGAACTATTTTGTAATTTTAAAAAAATTCAAGGGCTATTTCATAAATTAAAAAAAAAACTCGAAACGATGTCCGGTATTGACTAATACCGGTACAATACTATATTAGAAGCTAATTCGATACTAAATTCGGTATGGTATTTATACCAGTGGTTAAATCCATTATAGGAGAATATCCATTTTCCTTCTCTCTCTGCCTGCACGTGTTGACACTCACACTAAAACATATAGAATGGATAGTTTGTATGAAATTTTCTTAATTCCCGTTTTCGAAGAGTGGTTCATATACGAGAGGTGTGCCATACTGCAATACAAAACTTTAAGGTTTCTTAGAAGCATCTGAGCTATCTCATTAATTTTCCTTTCGGGTGCCCCAAATGCTAGAGGCACTCTTTTAATTGAAGACCAATTATCCTCTGCAGAGAAACCCAAACGCTTGCATTTTCTTTCTCCTGAAGGAGGGATAGAGGAAGCAGACAGTATTACTGCACACTGGGAGTCTATTGGAACTTTAACAAGTTTGATCTCAGAAACAGTCTCAATTTGAGTTGGTAATTGATACCCAATGCCACGGGCCATTGTCCTCCCCCCTTGCAAAACACGGTTGGCCAAACTGGGAAGTTATCTAGCCTACTTTTATATAATTTATCACTACTTTCAAACGCCTACCCATACAACCCGAATATTTACAATGTTATTATCGTATATTTTGCATACGGAGTATCTAAAATGCGTCCCCACCATTTCTCATAAAATCGCACAAAAGCTAGTAGGCTTCACCCCAATCAAATTATTCTTTACATCCCAATGATTTAAGTGCATAATCCAATAGTGTCCATATCAAAAATAAAAATTCCCCTTACCCAGTAACCCGAGGAACTGTGACAAACAAAACAAAATATTATTTGTTCAAAGACTGAAATCATCCGAAAGGTTCAAAATAAGGTTACAAGGACATAAATACCAAATAGATTGACAATTAAGCTTACTAGTCGATCCATAATCAACAAAATTTGAATGGAACTGGCTTAATCATAAGTGGAGCCACAAGTCCACTTTTCCCAATTGTCTAACATCTAAGCACGAGCCCCCCTGTTGAGACTAACCATGCGTGTTGAACCATCCATTTGGGATCCCCTCACGCCAGTTCTTCCTGACCCACCATATCCAACATCTTGATACCGTGAACCTCCAGTTCCCCTCAACTGGCTTGTCCCTCTCGAATAACCACCACCCCCAGCAATTTGGCCTAATGCCACTGATCTACCACTTCCGGCATTATAACGCCCCGTCCCTTGCCTTCCTTGACCTGAAGAAAAGTTGTCCTGCCACTTGCCACCTGCAGCAGCCATGCTTGCATAATCTTGCCCATCTCTTCGCCTCAGAGGCAGATCCAAACCACCACCACCAATCCTTGCGTCTGTTGCCCTTTCATTACTTTCAGCAAGAATAGATAGTTTGTCTGTCAACTGGAAGGCCAAAGCCTGCAGCCTTGAATACTCGACATCATGAAAGACAACACAACTAGTAGGCTGGTCCCAACTAGCATGGAGCTCTTCATTGATCATCATTTTGCTCACTGCACTGTGTGCTTGGGCCGTCGAGAGATCAAACATTTTTGTGAGCTGTTCCAAGCTGAGTGAATCATAAGAAGAGGTGTAAGTAAAGAGATAAGTCCGTAAAGCTTCTTCTTTTATCTTGGCTTTAACCATCTCAAGAACAGTGTCTTTATTCCTGAGAAGCCTCCAAACATCAAGAGACTTAATCACATCAAAGGCCTTCTGGAAATCTCCCTTGCTAAGGGCCCGAGTGGCAGCCATCACATGATCTCTAACATTTTCAGGTGGACCAGTGAAAGTTTGCCTCTCACTCACCTCAAGCAACCGCCTAAATGTCTTGCTAATGACTTTGCGTTTAGCATCATGAGTATTAGCTGCCATATTGGGGACCTCGAGAAGCATGGCACAAATGAGATGGACAGCCTCCAGGAGCTCAAGATTTATATGCATATGATATGGCATCTGGCGCCTCCTTTCCAGCCTTTCCTGTAGAGATTAATTATCCAGCAGAGTGAGTCAATCAATTGACAAGGGGATTAATTATTCACATTTACTAGCAGACCATCATCTTAAGCATACTGGAACTTGTAAGCACCGTGTAACAAATGATACATCAATGTAAAATAAACTTCATATATTGAGAAAACTTAAAACAACAATAAATCGTATCACAAATCATAAATGGCACAATATTAACAAGCACTGTGAGGACCAGCAGTCTTATCATCATATCTTCCTTCAAATATCATGCAAAGAATCAACCTTAAGAAGACTACAGAGCTACTCATGAAATCCCTCTGTATCTCAGTAGGAACTAAGGACTGAAGATTAGGTTCTAGCTATTCACTTATAAGATGAAATCCAACTTAACAAATTCATCATGTACAGCAAAAGCACAGAAGCAGTACCTGTTCTGGAGTCTTCTCATGATATCGACTTTGTGAAACACCTTGAGCAAGCAGCTCTTTAACTCTTCCACCAGTATATAGTTCAGAAAGACAGCCATGGCCTTCAGTGATTAGCCCAACCCTGAATGCGCATAGGCCAAGCTGCGCCATAGCCCTATTGAAAAGAATCTGGGTTGATATGTCCATGTGCTGAATGTTATCCTGCAGATGACTCATTAATAAAAGATCACGAGCAGTAGAGAACTCATCAAGAAGAGCATGATGATAGATATCACATAGCATTGCTCGAGCTTTGGTTCGTTCATCTCCAGACTTGTATATGAGAGAGACTAAAGTATCCATCATGGTTCTGCTATACTCAGGAAACGTAGGCTTCCTAGGCACAATTTCAGGAGTTGCAACAAATGCATAAGGACCTCTAGTTTCCTCAGCTTTAGGATCATCGCTGGTCCTTTCACCATTTTCTCCATCTTCTGACTGTTCTGCCAATTTCTTCATGGCAGCATAGACCTCTTGAGGTTTGTAATAGATCAGCTCAACCCGCCTCAAGGCAACCTTTGCTGCAGCTCTCAAATCCCCAACCCGCTCCAGATATTCTTGAACATTTTGAGCAAGAACCAAAAACATAGGTTCATCCCTCAATCTCTCAACATACTCACGTGTGTGAGGATCAATGCATTGCAAGCTTTTAAAGAACTCTGTGTCGATTCTCTCAAGGAAAGCCACCAAGTTCCCCCAAACACGAATGGCACCGTCATGGTCCGCTCCCTTTTGGGTCTCATTTTCATCAGGCTCTACCATGTCATCCACAACAATATTAGGATACTGAACCAGAATGTCAAGAATAACCAGCAAATTCTGCACACACTTCTTCCAGACATTTATAGGCATGTGCCCACTCAGACCTGGATTCACATCAAACTGAGCAGAAACGAGACTGAAAAGAATTTCAAGCTTCTGTGCAGGAGTCTTTGCAACCCTTGTCAAGAAAGTTAGCTGCTCAACCTGCTCATACCTCCCAGTTCCTTTTCTCCCTCGAGCAGCAACAACTTCTTTGAATTTTTTGTTTACAGTATCCCAAGTAACTTCATTAGGATCTTTAAACTGCTTATCCATAAGCTTATCTTTCTTGCTCATCATCTTCTCCCAGCCCCCATCGGCATCAGCCTGATGATCCTGACGATCCTCCTCATCTTCCTCATCTTCATCAGACATGGCAACCTTTGAAGGATCCTCTTCAAACTCCAAATCAGACTCTTCCTCTTCATCTGAGTCATCTTCTGCCTCTTGTTCGTCCTCACTTTCAGCATTTTCTCTATATTTGTTAATTAAATCCTCATACTGCTTATTGTTCTTTTTCAGTTTCTGTTTCATAGAGTTCAAAGCCTTAGCATTGCTACTGCTCATCTTTTTCTTTGCCTCCTTGTTTGCCAAAGCTTGGTTCAAAAAGTCTTCCAACATCACTAGAGCTTTAATGTAAAGGATAGGGACCTTGTCCGATTCAGTCACCCGCATGACTTTCTCAAGCTGTTTATTGATTTTGTCAAAGCTCTCTTGCAAGCTGACCCAATCGTTGATCTTCATTGCATTTTTCATCTGATCAACAGTTGCTGACATCTCCTCAAAGCGTTTGTCTTTGGCAGACCTAACAACACGTTTTTGGTCATCAGAGTCATCACTGTCACTTGCAGTACCTCTAAGGTATCTGTTCTGGGCCTGGGTTGTTGGCTCACTGACTCCCCCATTTTCAATCTCATCTTCATAATCACTCTCCTCCTCCTCAGAGTCACTACCACCCTACAGCAAATCAAGAAAATACAAACGTAAGAAGGAACACAACCTCAACATCAAAGAGTACTGCCCTCAGCATTTTCTTACCCTAGAAGGTAAAAGTTTTAGAAAGTTCGAATAATCAAAGTTCACAAACCTGTCCCCAGAAACGTGAGGTCATCTTGTTGTACAAGCTAGAAGCAACAAATTAGAAAAATCTCAAGAATCTGCGTCAGAAAGTGAGAGAGGATTAAACAAAACTATAAGAACAGATATCCAATTTAGACAGGTGTAGAAACTCATTAATAAGCAAGCAATATTTAATCTCTGATGTACAATAATCAAGATTAAGATACTTTGGTGAACCAGTACACAAGTAGGTTCAAAGTTCGTAAGGTCAAAAGTGTTATCACTGACAGAGAAGGCCATAAAACAAGTTCAATCAACAAATATATCACTGTTGTACTTCCTTCTCATTCAATGACTATTCTTCCCCCCCTTTTTTTTTTGACATATATAATAATTCTGCTCTTACTTAACAAGTCACAATTATAAAATAACTAGCAGATATATGTGTTGTTTAAACAAGGAATTCAGGTTTATTTTGACACCATCTAAAGGCCATAGAATTGACAGACATATCTTAACATGAAGCAAAACTAGCACAATAAAGCAGAATAATAATGTCGGGGCGATAGTAGTAAAATTGACAACCACTGAAATTAAAAAATTTAACTATCCATTACAATATTTCTCTATGATTTGCAAACACAATCAGGCAATTATGCTGGGAACAATTAAAAAAAAAGGACTCAAATCGAAACTAGATGTAGGCAATAAAAAGAAAGATGGCTTTAGCAGTTCCAAAAGAGAATAAAGAAACCTAGTTCCCACTAGGAAAATATCGAATACCAACAATATGAACTATTGAATCAGAAAGCGCTAACCAAGCAAACAATGGTGGAAGAACAAATACCAACACACAACAGGAGTTTAGTTAGGAAGTCTAGTACGTACATAAAGACAATTTTGAACAGTAGGAAATCGGTTGAAACCATACCAGACACAAACTTTAACGAACAAAACATTGGGGAAAAAGCCTTCGAAATAAACCAAAGGGTACGGGAGGTTTCACATATACCTAGAGCAGACAACATATAACAAAAACAAGAGTCGAACTTGAACCTACAAAATAAAGAAACTCAACACGCACAGAATAACAAACCATTCTAAATAGAAATTTTCGTAGATGCTAAACCATCGAATCAAAATTCAGGAAAAAAACAGAAGCAAAACTAGCTCTATAGGGAACAATGTGATTATGGATATAGCACCTGAGAAAATAACTTACAACAGGCCAAAATAGGCAGATGATCAACACTTTTCAGAGAAAGATAAAAAACCAAAGACCCAGAGAAACATCTATACGTAAACAAACAAAAAAGAGAAGAAAGAAAATCAAGGACTTGATTAGATCTAAAACATGCAGAAATCGTAATTGAAACAGTTATCCACAAAGGAGAAATACTGTGAGGAAGTGAAATTGAGAACAAAGAGACTAACCGGTGCAAACAGCAGAAGCAGAAGAAGAGTGGTTTGACGGCCGAAGAGAGGGAGAATGTAGAAAGGAAGAGTGCGGAACCTAAACTGTTTTATTCTTGGGCTACTTCTAAAATTGGGCTCAGAGGACCATTTTCATTTTATTGAACCAAATTTAGACGAGGATAATTACACGCCGAAGTTGGCCCGACATGACATCAGCTATTCGATTATATTCAAATTTAATTGATACTATGATTATCTCTTTGATCGTCAATTCGTCAATCATTTTATCGCTCAAAGATTATAAAACAGCTTTATATATAGGAAGGATATATGGAACAAGAGATTTCTAATTTTCAGTGGGCCAAATGATACTTACCCGTTACTTCACCGAGTTAAAGATTTTTCGGCAATTACTGTAACTGTCAGTAACAACAAGATCAATAGAACATAGCGAAGGCATCATATCTTCAGTTTTTATAAATTAATTTCTATTATATTCTATTAAATTTCATTTATATACTTACCTGAGACTTATATAAATATGTGGATAAAATTAACTAGAATATATATATATACAGAACATGACCCTCTCTTTGCTTCAACAACAATCCTTCACAATCCGACGACGCAGCACATTGAAGCAAAGAGAGGGTCTGGTCTTGTTTTATACGAACTCAAAGATTTTGATATATCAATATGCTGCGTCGTCGAATTGTTGTTAAGTAATTAGATTAATTATTTCGAAAGTCCTTGTCATTGTCAACACAAGAAGGTAAGGCAACACACTCGTTCATATATTCATGAAAGCTTGGAATTGGTGTGGTTATGAAGTTATTGGATTTTGGAGATAAGAAAGAAGTTTGACCAAAACAGTGCTGTAAAAAGTTAGAAGTTGCAAAAACTGTAATTGCCATATAATTTTTTCCTTGGAAAACTAAGTAATTGAAAATTTAAATATTTTAGATGTTTGCGAAGAAAAAAAGAATCTTTAATCTAGTGAAATCAAAATATAAGAAAATAAAATTTAATTATGAGAAAAAAGGATGTTTTCATCTTAGAAAACTTGAATGAGTTTTTGATACATATATATATATATATATACACACACAACGACGCAATTATCAAGGGTGCGCTCTACCACTGAGCTAATAGCCCATCGTGCGGACCTGCCACCGGGAGCCCGCTATGCCAAAAGCGAGAAAAATTTCATCCCCCTCTTTCCTTTTTTACGTCCAAAGTTGTAAGACCGTGTATGGGGGCTGACGCCTGCCCAGTGTCGGAAGGTCAAGGAAGTTGGTGATCTGATGATAGGGGAGTTGGCGATCGAAGCCCCAGTGAACAGTGGCCGTAACTATAACGGTATATATATATATATAATAAAAGAAAAGTTGATTCAATTATTTTTAGTATATCTGACAGCTGCTACCTCTTTTATGGAATTAGTAAATATTGGTTCTAACTAATTTTTTTATTCTGCAGTTATGGAAAAATACTTTAAAAATTAAGACCGATTGTTTAGTGTGTTACATTGAAAGAAATGTATTTGCAAATATTGACAATGATCTTGTTATGAAAAGATTTCAATCTATAAAAAATAGGCGAGGATCATTGTAATTTTAACTATTTTATATTCTTAATAAAACTTTATTTTTTATTTAGTTTTTATATGAAAATTTTTGTGAAATTTATATTTTATTTGGGCCCTTCTATTTTAAATTTCTGGCTCCGTCATTGTGTGACTTGTTACAGATTATCAATGTTCTTGCATTGGTATTTATATCACACCAAAATAAAAAAGGAGTAAAGAAATGAGGTTGTGATGAAGCAAGAATAAGACATTAATCATTCAAAAATATCATGATCTTTGGATTTTCATGTGAAAGGCATTCGGAAAGCAAGATTATGATTTTATTTATGCAAATGTGGAGCAAGCAACTTCAATTACAGGTAAGGTACTTAATACCAAAGTATTTATCGGTGAATTAGAAGTTTCATTGCTGCTCCGTTGACTTAGAGACCACAACTTGAAGAACCAAATGTAAAGAAGTAACTCTATTTATAATATCCCAATAATCTTTTCCTTGCAAAAATTAATTATATAGACAAATTCTCATGGGAATAAGGGAGCACAAAACATCGTGTTCCGCATAACACTATGATATTACTTGTTAGATTTTTGAAAGGAGCGTGCAACAATATGTTCATGTGACTTGAGGTCATCAGTATTCGAGATTTTGTAGAAATTTCCAGCAATTGACTGTAGGAAATTGTTACTTTGTGTATTTTAGGCAAAAAGAAAGGCTTATGAAGGGGTGATACAGAACGCAAAGTTGGTCAATAAATTATGTGGCCTCTGCTTCACCTTGTGATTGATAAAACCTATAGACACTAAGTGAAAATTTCTTCTCGGGACACTAAAAAACCTTATATGTTGATCAGAAGAGAAAGGAGAAATTTCAACTTCCAAGTTTGTTAGCTGGTGGAAGACTAATTGTAAAAGATGACATTTTTAAGCTAAGAGACGACTAAGTAGTATATTCGATCCTTCTATGTTAACAAAGTATTGTTTATAATGGTTATATGTTTTAAAATTTACAAGCAATTTGACCTCACGGTGCGACCAATATGAAGAAAAACTTATAGGAGTTCACTTTATCCCTCAACGAACACAACTCGGATCTTAACAATAACCACAACAACAACATTAAGTAGAAATTTTATTAATACGCAAGATTTAGAAAGATTTAGTAGTATTCAGTATTATTTTTAATTAGTAGAGAGATCGCTTTCAAATGACCTATGTGAGAAAAAATAAAAATAATAGGCCTCACTTAAACGTAATAAAGTTTGTCGTGTCGCTTTGTCACTCATTGCATCACTTTATGTTACTTTTAGATGCAAATCCATATCGATGATAACAAATTCTCGTTTAAGACTGAATCTTATTTGAGAATAAAAATAAAAAATCACTATTAGAGTAGGATTTTATTGTCATAATACTAATTGGAATTCCTTTATTAATAAAAAATATATATAACCCTTTTAATGAAAAGTAAGTTTTTCTCCTTCAGTAACTTTTGAGTTTAAATTAAAAGGTATGGTACTTTTTTTGTTTTTTATGAGTGATTCTTAACTCTATAGTCCCATAAATGATTCTTACAATTATTGGTTGTTTTATTTTTATATTAATATGTCATATATTCCTAATATCAATTTTCCAACAATCCAACGATAATCTATACTAAATTTCAACTCGAAAGTGAAAACTTTATAAAAAATTTTTAAAAAAATTTAGGATTACATGAATTCTATTAACTATTTGTCATATCTTCCATTTTTTACATTAATTTGGTATCAAACTTTCGGTTAAACAATGAAATTACATAAGTGAAAGATATATAAAGAAATATTTAAAAGTAAAATATCTTGAATATCATGAATTATTTTGTAATTCAGTGAATATGTCTCAACATGAACTCTATAATACGACCTACCATAAAAGTAATTATGCATCTCATTATAACATTGTTAGTTATAAAGTATAACATTATCCAATTAAATTTCATTGTTATATTTAGAAAAAATTTTAAATGCCTTGCAAAATTTGGAGATATTTAAACATGTATTTTATTTTATGTTTTTTTAATTCTTGGCTTTTAAAAATCATGAAAATATAATTTCATTATAAAATATTCTTTAAAATTTTATTGAAGGTGTATTAGATTATTCTTAACGTTTAGATAAATTTTAATTCAAAATTCTAAATATTGAATTTTCTATAAGGTAAAAATTCACTGTAGCTAAATTTTGTCAATAGCTAAGACATATATGTATGCATTTTTCATAGGTTTTGACATATGATACAAAATGAAGGTTGATATATATTTAATATTTCCTCGTAATTTTAGATACTTGAAATAAGTTAATTTATATTTAATAACCAAAAGTGATGTGAACCTCCTGTTACGATTTGAACCTTCTGCTGCAATGTGAACATTATGTTGTTACTTGCATAAAGCTTATACATTGTTGATTTTTAGTGGTGTTCACCCTTCTTCTCAAACCTTTCTTATTTATTTAACCCCTCCTCCTCCTCTTCTTGAACATTACTCCTTCCTTTACCTTATGCCTAACTTCTTGCCCTTGTAAAAATCTCAATCTTCATTTTCACCTCAGGTTGACTCTTTCTCCAACCCTCATGCAAATCCTCAACCTTCACCTTAAGCCTCACCTCATTTAGTTCCTACAGAAGATACCACTTCATTAAACAATAGGTAAATATGGGTTCAAGTAGCTGGAGACAGCAAACCTGATGCCAAACTAAACTATTTTCCTCCTTACAAAGCTTAAGAGCAACCTATGGTTTCTCCTCCTATAGAAGTATTAAAGGTCCATGCTTAAAGACTCGACCCTAATAAGCTATTTTCTTAACAAGAAGGTAGCCTATCTTGTAATGAAGCATTAGGCATAAACTAACTAGAAACAACACGATTTGTAGGACAAGTTGGTAAACAGTGATGACACATTCTTCTTTAAGTTCTCCTGCAAGGAAGCTGCCACTAAGATTATTAAGGCTAGACTTTGGCATGTGCACAACAAGTTTTTGTTACTTCAAGGTTGGAGATATAATAAATTAAGCAAGAAAATATCCCAATATAGGTATGCATTCATGGTGTATCATTAGAGTATTAGACTATAAGTGGCTTAAGTTATCTTGCAAGCTACATTGGTAAACTAATTTTATGATCAAACCATTGTAAAGACTTCAAGGACAAATTTTGCATGATTTTGTGTTCTGTTAATCTCTATGACACATTTACCTGATATAATCCCTATTGTGAGACTTAATGAGCAATTTGAGACCATAGAAGACACTTTGAAAGTGATATATGCTTAGATTCCCACTATATAGAGACTTCAAAACAAGCTTCTTTGAGGAGTTAGTGGAACTTGAGGAACTTAAGTAAACCAATGAGACAAATTTTGAAAATGCTAAGGCTTAGAATGATCTTGATGTTAGAATGGAAGAGAATGAAAACAATCTAAAGTGTCTCAAGGTTTGAATAAGCAAGGTGTGGATATGGGTGAATCCAGTTAATTGGATAAGGTTATGCTACACATGTGATCAATAACTCTAAGAAGTATGTTAATAAGGAAATAAGAGAAGAAAATTGGCAAAATTCTAACAATGATATCAATGACAAATAATTTGAAACTATTGTGAAAAGAGGTCCCCTGCTGCAACCAATAAAGTATGAAGATCATTGATTGGAATATAAAAGGAACATATGCTCCTTCCAATAAAATTTTGTTCAAAGATTTTATTATGGAACATAAGCTTGACAATTTTTGCACTTTTGGGATCCATAATCAAAATAAAAAAGTGTGAAATGTTGCAGTTGTTTCAAACACAATGGAGAGAGACTACAAACCACTCTCATCATCCTAATGGTAAAGTCCTGATCTACTATAATAATCAATCAGTGGAAGCTTCCAATAGTAGCATCTCTAATCAATTAATACATATTGAAGTTATATGTAAAGTCACATGTGTAGATTCCTTTACTTATGCACATAATAATGTTTATTAAAGACCACAGTTATGGAAAAACCTTGAAAGACTAGCTTTTAACATATAAAAACCTTAGTTATTAACTAATGACTTTAGTACCATCTTTTTATCTGAGGATGTTGGAGGATTGAATTCATAAAAAAAAACCTTGCTCTAAACTAAAGTAATTCCTCACCGACATTCAAGTTTTTGATATTCCATGTGGGGCAACTTTTTCACTTAGAACAACAAATAAAATGGTGAAGATTTCATTAAGAAGAAATTAGATCGTAGCTTGGCCAACCTAAAATGGTTTCAAGAGTTTCCAAACATCTTTTCCTTGTTCCTCACTCCAAGCTTATTTGATCATTTACCTGCTATTACTTAAACTGACTCAATGAATATTAGAGCTCCTTTTAGATTTAACAATTTTCTTGCTAGTTTGGCAGGATTTGATGAAATCATCTGGAAAGTTATTAAACCGAGGTTTATGGCTCTAAATAGTTCATTTATGTCACTAGAATGAAGATCATTAGAAATCTCCTTAAGCAATTGCATGAGGAGAATGTTAAAAATAGTTAACATCTTTTGCTAACTACTAAATCAACATTGTATTAAGTTCAAGCTAAACTATACAGGAATCCAATATCTATAGAGCTTTTAGAATATGAAAAGCAAGTTATGTCTAATTTCCCAAAGGCACTATCTTACAATCATTCATTAATGAAGCAAATATATAGGATTCCTTTGTTAAAAAGGGGTAACAGAAAGTCTTCATTCTTTCATAAATAAGTGCTAACAAGAAGATGTATTATCAGGATCTTTAGTGTTGTGAGGGAAAACCATTAGATATCTAAACAAAAAATTATTTTTGAGGAAGCATATGACAATTTTTCTGCTACCATGAATGCCTCCACCTTGGTCAAAATTGGTGAATGAATACTACATTAAAAGGAAAAGCTTATGGAAAGTAGACATATTAGAGAATGTTTCCATTATCTTAAAAGCCATTGTCAAAATTATATGCAGAGTTAGAGCATAAGTTGTTAAAAAGGTTGGAAATGGAGTTAATATATTCTTTTGGTCAGATAAATAGCTAGTTGGGAATCTTTTGGAAAATATTGCTAAGCTGCATCCATTAAGAAACATTATTCATGAAAATCAAAATGTAGGTCTTAAATGACAATATGGAGGATACAAACTGATGGCTACCTTACACTAAAGGAAATTTGACTAGCTTGTCATGTAAAAAGCTTTTATAAAAGAATGTCAGTTGTGTTCTATGTCATTATGTAGGATGATGCATATTTATGCTTCATATAGCATCTATAAATTTATGAAGAGCCATCAAAAACAGATTACCCACCATTGATAGACTGAACAAGTTTTCTCCTATCACTAATTGGTGTGTGATATATAAAAGTCACTTGGATAGTGCAACCCATTTATTTTTTAGTTGTCCTTCCACCAATCTTTCCTAGAGGTTGATTCTGCAAAATGGTTCCCTTACAAATCCTTTTATTGACTGGCAATAAATAACTGTATGGTGGTCAAATTTAATACACATTAACAAATCCAATAGATGGTGTTTCTACATTACATTATCCTAACTAGCTCAGGCCATCTAGAATGAAAGGAATATGAGAATTTTCATTATCATGGAAAGAAGTTGAAAGATGTTTTCAAGAGATCTGCTCACTACCATCAAACTGCACACCAATTTGTTTAGTGACAAATTTCATATAAACTTAGATAGCATCAACAGATGGTGCTAATAATTAGTTCTTATATAGTTAAGAGTTGCACCTTTGTATATTAATTTTTTATCTTGATTTTTGATTTACTCATATATGGTTAATAGGATTGTATAAGGCTTTGTAATTATCTAGTTTTTGCCTTTTATGGCTTAATTCAATTTCATATTTTCCAAAAAAAAATTGATTTCATAAAATTTGAAAAATAATGATATATGATGTTTATTTGCAAACTACTCCAAAACCTAATCCATACAAAATCAATGAATATTAAGATGCACTCAATAAAGAGGATGGAAAAAGAACAAGCCAAGATGTTGAAGTTAAAGTTAAAGCACAATAAGTAAAATTGAGTAACCAACACTAGTTGAGAGTTTCAAGGTGAGTACATCAACTTAATAACAATTGAAGATCTTGTACGAAACTTAAAAATGTATAGAAAGGCTAAAAAACACAACACAGTTAGCAATTTTATTAAGGAAATTCATATTAGAGAATTTTATTTAATGTAAAAAAATTGATCCATATATTCTTTTTATAAATAACAATAGACTTCTTTAATTTGCATTATATATACAAAATTAAAAATTTTAATTTGTAAAATGAAATTAATTTGACATACAATGATTTTGGGGAGATTATTAAAAGATAGGCTACTAAGACCAACCAACAAGAGATAAAGATAAAATTATTTAAAATATACTAATTTTTCATTACTAAGATGGCCTTTAAGAGTGACCTAAAACATTGAGACAAGGAGTATGATTGTTATAGATTACATAAAAAATTTAAATGATTTTTTATATTTAATGAGAAGGAATGGAATCTTATAGACAACTTATATCCCATTAAAGAAATAGCTTAAGGAAATTAATTTGAAAAGAGTTGATTATGTAAGAACTTTTACCCTTGAGGATGTATAACATTTAGCTTCAAAAATGAAAAAAATTAAAAAAAAGTTTTGGCAATTAAGATAAGAAGTTCAATATGAAAGAACTACTTCTATGTAAATTGCTTCAAAATTTAAACCACATACTAATTATAAAGCTTCTCAATGAGTTGACTATAAAGGGAAGCCATAATTCAGATTGTAATAAAAGGATGCACGATATGAAGTATTTTTTATGTTATAAGAGATGTCACTTTACTTATGAGTGTTTCAATAGAGGTTTGCATGTAATATAATGAAACAAGAGGATGAAGAATTTATTGAATATGTATATGGATAATATAAATATGAACTAGCGGGAGACTTTTGTGATAAGCAAATTGGTCCTCCAAATTCTAATGTAGTTAAACGCACACTTATAATCCTTGGGATGAAAAATAAAAAAGAATAGTTGTAAATGATTATTTTTGGGTATCATAAAAGAATTGAACTTATTTTTAAAAAATATCTATAAACATACAAATTGTTTAGGTTGATAAACTCTATTAATTACTTAAAGGTACTTGGTGCCTTTTAAGTTAGGAGTATATGAAGATTCCATGTAGTGTGATGTGATTTACATAGAAATATCTAATATTCTATTTGATAGGTCATATTTTATGGTCACATTGTGTTGAACTTTGGTAAAGCTAATACTTAATAATTTATGTTTTATGAAAAAATGTTGAAGTTTATAATATAAATATGGAGAGAGTACATAAGCAAAAGGAATGAAATAAGATAAACATAAATATTAAGAAAACGACTCTTAACATTCTTAAAGAGAAAGATTTTGAAATTGTGAAGTTCTTAATAAGGAGAAGATAATTAATTTTACAATGGTAATGAGAGAAGTAACAATGGCAATCACTTAAATGCCTTTTGTAATGCCCAAAAAGGTAAGTAAACCACTAGTTGATTTATCAAACCTTGCATTACATAATTCTCTATGTGAGTTACATCTTTTGGAAGGTGTTCTTCATATTATTGACCTAGTACCTAGATTTACTTTATCAAATTTACCATTATATTACTTAAAGCTTATTAGATAATAAAAATTTGAAGAGAAGAATATAAGAGTTATTAAAAAAGTTCATTCACTAAAGTTTTAGTCTATTGTAGTCTTTATTTTATTGACTTTAAAAAGGTATACAAATTAATAAATGCATAATAATTGACAAGTGATAACATAATCATAATAATGTGTTGTCTCAATGACATTATAAAGTTGGTTCAAATCAAAGTAAAAATTAGAATTGAAGATGAGTAGAAATTTTCCATGAAGACTAAGAATGGACTTTATAAATAGTTGGTGTTTCCGTTTGGTCTCATAAATACATTTAGTACTTTTAATAAAGTGATGATTCAAGTGCATCATAGGTAGATTTTTGGTGGTTTATTGATTATACACTAAATACATGAAGATAAAATAAGATCATATAATCCATCTTTAATAGGTGTTCTAGTATATTTGGACCATATACTAAATACATTAAGATGAAATAAGACCATCTAATCCCTCTTTAATAAGTGTTGAAAGTTTTAAGATAATTATAATTATATATCAACTTTAACAAGTGCTCTTTTATGCAATATGATGCTATCTTTTTAAATACTACTCTATCCTTTTGGGGGGATCAAAATGGATAAAAAAAGATTAAAGTTATCCTTGATTGACCAGTTCAAAAATATTTTCATGAAACATAGGGTTTTTGGGCCTAATTGTATTTTATAGGCAATTATTGTTTATTTTGGAACTATAATGACATCAATAACTAATTATATGAGAAACGGATGACATTTTTTTATTTAACAAAGCCATTAAAGAAATAAAAAAGATGGCCAAAAATCTTATTTTGTAACTTCTTAACTTTCTAAAATATCTCAAGTTACTTATGATGCATCTTATATAAAAATTAGAGTTATAATCAAACAAGAAAGGACCCAATTACATATTTCACTAAGTTAAATGACTAAAAATAACGAGAGTTAATATAAGATAAGGAATTCCACATTTATTGTTGCTTGATTCTGCCAAAACTTTTTAACCATTTTGTCCAAAAATCTTTTCTAGTAATTCATTTGTTATGTTCCCAATATATTCTCTACAATTTAGAAATACCTATTTTATTTTATCAAATTTTTTGTAATTAAAAAGTCATTAATCAAAACCAATTATGTTTAAAGAATTTATAAATTAGATAATTTGTTTTGTTTTCTAGTTGATTAGCTAGTTTCATAATCTTTTAGGCATTTGTTTAATTTTTAAATAAATTAAAAATGGAAAAATGGCTTTCAAGGAAATTGGACTCGATAAAATAAAGGCTTGGAAAATGAAGGGAATAAATTAAAAAATTTAAACAAATTACAAGTTGGAAAATAATTGAACCCTAGTGAGGGACCTAAGTTTAATTAGGGAGATTTGTTTACAAATAAATGAATAAGTAGGATGGATTAGAGAATATGGATGGCCAAAATACCTTCCCTTAAAGCATAAAATGTTGATATAAAAAAAGATAACAAAGGAAGACTAAAATGACAACACGTGGGGAAGGAGGGGAAGATAAAATGTGAGAAGAGAAGGAAAAAATAACGCAGCATAAAAGAACCTCTAAAATGGCAGCATAAACCTCTACTTCTACAGTTTTAGAGGCCTGGAATGAAGATGGATGACATTAAACAGGAGCACATACCTCTTTGGATCTGCATACCGAGTTCCACTTGAGTAATAGACTACCACTGGTCTCAGTCACACTGGAAGCTTCATTAGTAAGCCTATATGCATTGATTAAGCTACAATAGAAGTGAAGAGGATTCAATTTGCTAGGATATATGAACTGGTAACATCCATGACTTATCTTTTAGAAAGCATTCCTATAATTCGCCTAGATGAGAACTTAAAACCTTTTGAAGATCAAATCAAAGTTTCATATGACTGGAAACCATAGCTTATAACTACAAAGGTATGGAAACCAACAGGTAAGTTCTTCAAAATTAGAGAATATTAAGAAGTTATAAGATTAAATATAGCTGATGAGATTCAAATTCCACTTGGTGTAACTACTAGCAAGATAAGTAATCAGTATGAAGTAGTAGTAACCACCAAAATTAACGAGTCTCCAGATAAAGAAAATATAAGTATAAATCAATCTGAAGAAGAACAAGTTAGAGGGGATATTGGAACTTCAATTAGATCTATAGATCAAATTGAGTTCTCTCCGTGGGATTTTGAACATGTCATTAGGAGGAGATCAAATAGAAAGGAAAAAGCTCCAACAATGAAGTTAAAATAATGATTGTATTGAGTTAGATTATTAGGAAGGCCAATGCTCCTCACAAAAAGCTCTTGGTAAAAAGTTTGATAGCTTAGAATAAAGTTATTATTGGAGGAATTTTAGAAACTCATATAAAACAACCCAATTGCAACCTTCTTGAGGTTCTACAAGGAATTGGAATCAAATCTCTAATCACATTTATCACCCGAATGGTAGAATTGTAGTTATGTATGACACTTCATTCATCAATGTCACTGCCAAGTTCACTTTTGATCAGTTGATGCATCTTGAGGTTTTCAAAAAGAATTAAGGTGATTCTATCGTAATTTCTTTTATCCATGCTCACAACACTGCTTACCAAAGAACATTTATGTGGAATTAACTCAGATCATTAGCAAATGCTTCTTCTTTTCCCTAGCTTATAGTTAGAGATTTCAATGCCTTTCTTAAACCAGATGAAGCAGATCGTATCACATACTTTGTTAATCCTTATTCTAATGTAAGACAATGTTTATCTGACATTTAAATTATTGATCTTCCATTTAGAAGCAACTTTTATACTTGGTGCAATAAGCAAACTGGAGACAGTTTCATTATAAAGAAACTTTCCAAGAGTTTAGGAATTCATATATGGTTCATTGCTTATCCATGTAGCTTCTCCACCTACATAAATCAGAGTCTCTCAAATCACTCTACTATTATGACTCATATTACTTCTGCTTGTCCTTTATTTCCCTTCAGATTTAATAGTTTTCTAACTGATATAATAGGGTTTGAGGATGGTATATTGAATGCTTTAAATGTTAATATCAAAGGTTCTAAGTAGTTCATTTATGCCAGGAAGATTGCTCTAATTAGGTAGGAGTTGAAGGTCTTATTTTAAAGCAATATAGGTAATGCTCACCATCTCTTCAAAGCTACTAGGAATGTTGTTAACATAATTCAGATTGAACTTTAAAATGATCCCACTTCAGTTCTTCTACAAAATAGGCAGAGAATATTTATGCGACATATCTCTAAAGCCCTTCTATATTATTTCTTACTTATGAGACAAAGGTCAAAAGTAAAATACATGAAATCTAGTGAAGAAAACACTACATTCTTCCTCTGAGTTATGGTTTCCAAAAAAGAATTGTCTTTTTGCATCTGAATAATCAGAAATTGGACTCTCAATGCTTGTTACTCTAAGGAGCTTTTGAATACTTCTCAAACATCCTGAGATCTCCCCAGTAATGGTAACTCCTTTTGTTCATTTTTGAAAGAAATCATGCAAAAGTGTACTACTCCTCAAGAAGCTAAAGCATTATAAAGGCCCATTAGCACTTTAAAACTTGAAAACTCCTTGAAATATCTAAATTCCTATAAGGCTCTTTGTCCTGATGGTTTCAACCCTTACTTCTCCATCAAGTCTTGGAATCTGACTAAACATATAGTGAATGATGTTGTCTTGGAATTATTTTTTTTAAATTAAAGAATGATTCATTCAAAGGCCATAAAAGGAATTAAGAATTAGCATTACAAGGCAGTAAGGCATTACAAGTTAGAATGAATGCAAAAGTAAATACAACACGATTAATTTATTATCTTGGGAGAAGCATATAGTTTATAAACTCCATTGTCTTTTTGAGTGTGAGCTTAATTTCTCAGCAACTTGATGAGCTACTAATGTTTCTCTAATCTAACAATATATTCTTTGAGTTAGAGTATGATTGTTTGTTTTGTTCTTGTTGAAAATTTTTTAATTTCTCTCAATCCAAATTGAGTAAACATAATAATTCAAACTAAGACCAAGACATTTCTTATCTTGTCATAAGGTAAGGTAAGTATCTTCAGCCAATCTCAAAATGTTACCCCATTCAGTTTTGAAGCAAAAAGAGATTCAAAATGTCTTGGAATTTTTCAATAAGGGATGTTTTCTATCTGAGATCAAAAGCACATTTGTAACACTCATTCCCATGAGTGATAAGCAGATATATTTCTCTAACTTTTAACCTATTTCATGTTGCAACACTGTGCATAAGATCATTTCAAAGATTTTTGCTCAGAGTTTGAAATAGATCTTTATAAGTACATTGATCTTTCATAAGGGGCCTACATACCAAGAAGGATTATAGAGGATAACATTTTGATACTTCAAGAGCTAGCAAGAACCTATTATAGAAGAAGTAGTAGGAAGAATTGTCTTCTTAAGATTGATTTGAAGAAAGCCTAGTGTGGACTGGAAATTTATCCTAAACACTTTGCATGCTATAGAATTCCATGAAATTTTTATTCAGTAGATCTCATAATGCATAACTACTATTTCTTTTAAAATTCTAGTGAATGGACAACCTTGCAAAATTTTTAAAAGTTACAAAAGGATTTGTCAATGTGATCCCATCTCACCTTATCTCTTTTTTTCTTGTAATCCAGGTCTTCAACAGATTACTAATAATTTTAAATTACACTTTAAGTGTAAGAAGCTACAGATTACTAATTTGTGCATTGCTGATGATCTTATTCTTCTTTCTAAAGCTAATCATTGTTCTGTTCTAAAACTCATGTTCAGTAAGCTCTTAGGTCTAGAAATCAATTATTCTAAGAGTTTTTTTTTGTTTATCCAAGGATGCTATGAGAAGAGAACAAATTGTAAGTTCTATTACTAGCTTCAGAATTCAGTCTCTGCCTATTCTTTATCTAGACATTCCCATTTCCGCTTCTACTTTAAACGTTCCTGTTTCAACTTCTACTCTATCCTATAGAGATTGCAACATTCTTTTGGACAAGACCAATAGCAGAATATCTTTCTAGATCATTAAAACTCATTCTATGGTTGGAAAAGCTCAACTAGTCATTTTTGTTATGAACTTTGTCAATGTGTTTTGGGCTGCCCATATTTCCTTTCCTAATAAGATCATGAAGGCAATTGAAATGATATGTACCAGGTTTCTTTAGAGTGGGAATGATGTTTCTTTCAAAAGGGCCAAGATGCAATGGAAGGAGGTTTGTCTACCTAAAGATCGAGGAGGGATTGGGATCATTTCCATCAAGATAATGAATGTGATTATGCTTTCCAAGAGATTATTGAGATTAATGACATATAAACAAGCTCTAAGGTGTGAATAGGTTCATAATTTATACATAAACAATAGAACATTTGGAGTTTAGAACTTAATTCTTCATTTGCTTCCACTTTAAGAGAAATTCTGAGAACCAAAATTTAATTGAGGAATGAATTTGTTTCTGTGATTGAAAATGGGAGATCAACTAGTTTTTGATTTGACAATTGGCTCTCTTATGGGCTTTTACTGTAACAGCCCAGACCACCCGCTTGCAGATATTGTCCGCTTTGAGCCTCGGCCTCTCGGGCCTCGCGCTCTCA
>JAOTAY010000005.1:36133049-36150683 GCA_025629805.1 Erythroxylum baracoense
GCCTTCTTTGTTTTGCAGGAATCCTTAAGCCAGAATTCTCGTGTCCAACAGTTGTCTCCATGGACCCAAACGGCAACGTGCAGCCTCGTCAGAATCCGGCTGAACCAGTATTAATATATGACAAGAATAAGAGTTATTCATATAATAAGAAAAAATTTTAAATTTTCAATATTAAGTTTCTTATAAATAAAATTTTTCTATAAAATTAACAATCGACCTATTAATAGTTAAATATAGGATATTTATTTACTGTTTTAAAAATTAAGGATTAATTTATATATTTTTCCTTGTTTATGACATGATTTAATATTTATACATGTTGCAGACCAGATTATCAACGAAGATATGACTCCGGCATCCAAATTTTTAATTTTTTTTGAATTTGTCTCAATTATTTTTTGATATCAAGGTCAATTCCTTTCTTACAGAACATGTATTTCATTTATTATTGTCTTCAGACTATAAAACTTGCGGGCCTGAGGTTCTTGAAACGGGTTGTGTTTGCATTAAGTAATGCTCATTGTGTAAATCATGTTGGATTTGGGCTTCGAAATAATATTAATTAAAAATCACTTATTCAAGAAGAACCATATCAAACGTCTGTCTGTATGAACAAATTCTGAAGTTGTAACAGGTCACCTGCAAAAATGAAGAACCAGATAGGTCCGACACCGACTGGACTGGTATTATCCTTAACAGAACCCATTCGATCCTTCCTCGACATTGCTTCCAAAGACCCTAAACTCTCTGAACAACTACGTCATCTTGCTTCGACTCTCTCCTCCCAACCCAATGTTCCATACAACTCCCTCCGATCTATATGGGTCGCGACGCATCTCTCTGGTCGACCCGACTTGCTTCAGCTTTTCTCCGGCTCTCAGTTAGTCTTCTCCAGTCCTACGCCTAGAGCAAAGGTAACAACTTGCAGTCCACTTCAATGTCGGATGAATATACGAGGATGCATAACTATGTCTGATTCCTATATGTTTAACGTGGTTGGTTTGATTTTTCTATCAATCATTGAATATAAAATGGAGTTTCACAAATTACCCAAATAAAACGGCAAAGTTCAAAATCATGAGTAATTTTAACTTATTTTCTTACAGGGCGAGAAGACTTTGTTGTCTTTTGTGTTTTTATTTAATTTTTTGATTGTGTGTGCTTGTTCGGATTTGTGTTCTGTTGGTCTTATGGAATATAGAGTGAGGAATTGAAGGCAAGATTGCGAAAGCTGGAGGAATTGGCAGAAAGGAATGCGTATCAAGAGCTGGTTAAGGACATTACACCGAGGAAGGGTACCCATGAGCCTTTCTCTTCTTACAAAGATCAGCTTGGCTTTGGTAACTCACACCTTGCTCTAAACCCTCTTGTTATTATATGCTAGTTATCGCTTGTGGTTGTCTAAATTGTGAAGTTTCAAATGCACGTATTGTGGGAAAGACACCATTTTTGTAATTGAAGTAGAAATAAACATGTATTTTTTACCGTTGGTTTTCTAAACCGTGATATTTGGAATGGACGCATATTGGGCAAGATGTGTTTTGGGCCACCGAAGTTGAGATGCTTTTAACTTTTTGATTTCTTCTGAGTTATGTTTTTGTTGATGCTTATGATACATTTATTGATTTAGCTCTGTCAGTCTCCTGTTTTGGCTAGATAGAGTTCCCAGAAATGTGAGCTATTAATTGTTTGCTGCTCCATTATGATTCTTGGGGAGGGAATTTGAAATGGAGTGGGAGTTCCTGGTTCTGTGATTTGAGAGTGAATGGCTTGAGCAGCTTAATGCTGATATGTTCGATTCTCACTTACACTCTGTCTCAACCCTTGATCCATGGCAATGATTATAGGATATTTCTTTAGGTGTATATTTTACTTATATGAACCATTCTCTTTGAACCTGAATGCTTTACACAATCAGATTACTGAAAGGAACTTTACTCATACTTTAAGTGATCACTTACTTGTAAGTCAAAATTCTGCAAAATTGTAATGTATCTACTTGCCACAGCTGAAGTAGCCATGAAATGATTTGATTGCATCTTGAGTAACTAGGAATACATTTCAGCAGAACTACCTCAGTTGCTGAGAAATTCCTTTCATCATTCATATCAACGATATTACACTTGCCACACTTACCTCTGTAAATTTCTGAACTGAATTGATTGTGATCAATAGTTTCTGTTATTATGTTTTTTGATAGTGCAACATGATCATTGCGTTGTTCTTCTTTTCCTCTTTTATGTATATGATAATTTTTAAATCTATATTCTCTACTATATTAGATATTTTGCTGTTTTTTCACCCTATTTACAAAATCATTCCCCTCTTTTATTATCCTCAGATTTTTTAGTGCTGAAGTTGCAATTTACTATATACCTGTACAGGATTGCATGTTGCTCTTACCATGTTTACTGGCTATCTCGTTGGATACGCTTCATTCAGAGCATTGTTCGGCCACAGTCCTGCAATGGTAATGTGACTTGGCATCTTAATGTATGCATACCTATTTCCTGATAACTTTCATTTATTTGTCCGCACACAGAGAAAGCATATATATATGTATATACATATCTTTTTGTATTTATATATTTCTTATTATTCTCTTTTGCATTTTTTATGCAATCAACACTGGTGCTGCTCCTTCTGTTTACTTAAGAGTGCTGCTGGAGGCATTCTTGGATTGGTCGTAGGAATGCTTGTAGAAACACTTCTTTTCATAATCAGAACTTCCAGTCAAGGTCCCAAGCCTTCAACTTCGACATCGAAGCTGAAGAAGAATCAATAGACATGGTACATGAAAGATTCTCAAATTGCCGTTGCTTCTCACTTGTAAAAAAAGTTCTTTTGACCGGATTGTTGCACTAGTCTCAATGCATATAAGGGAACTATGTGGCTCTTTAGATGGAGTCAAGGGCCTGATGGCAATTTTATCACATTTCAGTTCTTAGTGTGCGCTGAGGAAACGTAAGCATATGACACGTGCTGATAGTGTTGAGAAAGGCATCCATAAACTGTGTGACGGTTTACCTAAAACCTTTTGTGAGCTGAGCATTCTCCTTATAATATTAGTGCTTTGCTTCAGTGAATAATTGCATATTCTAGTCAATATTGTGGATTTTCTCCATTGATGTGTCTTAAATCTTAATGGATTAGTTGCTGTATGAATAAAATTGGAGCCTGTTTGTAGGATTACGTTAGATTTGGTGGCTTTCCATAGATGATTAATATAATCCCATCATTTTCCTAAGTTGAAATAGATTTGGCATTATTTCACAAAATGTTGAGTTGGCATTTGATTTTATAAAACAGGATTAAGGTGTATATTATTCAAGTTGAAATAGATTTGCCATTATTTCACAAAATTTTGAGTTGGCATTTGATTTTTTAAAACAGGATTAAAGTGTACAAATTGACCTCATGTGAGCCTTGTTTTAAACCTCTAAGTAGTGTTATTTGAGCTTGCAAATATTTTAAGTTATATTTTAATTTGATATAGATCGTGATGATACATGTTAAGTTTGTAACCAACTAAGGATAAGAATTTCAAGAGATGAAAAGTTATAAGAGAAAAATTCATAATAAATCAATAAGGATATTTTTGGAAAAATAATTTCAAGAGATAAAAAATTATAAGATAAAAAAGCTTAAATAGAAAGTTGTAAATTTTTTCTTTGTCAAATAAGCCTACAATTTATTTAATAATATTATTTTGGCAAATTGTTAATATGTTATAAAGAGTTACTAAAAAATTTTATTTAGTTCTTTTGGAATTCTTTCAAATATTATAAATTAAAATTTGAATGATTTGATATTAAGTTTAAATTTATACTCTTCATATAATATATACATGCATAGTACTTCCTTTTGGTTTTTACAAGTACATCAAAATATTATTTATTTAGTGCATTTTAAATATTCAGTGCAGTATAATGAATTTAACTATTGAATATAATATACATAAATTTATTAATATTATAAAATTTAACCACTAAAATATAATATTCAAAAGTATTTAATAAAAATTATTTATTTATTTATTTATCTCTTTTAGAATTCTTTAAAACACTTTAAACTAAATTTAGGTATGATATATACATACATAATAATTCATTTCAAAATTTTAAAAGTATATGCAAACATTATATATTTAATGTAATTAAATATGCAATGAATGTATGAACTAGTTATTGAATATAACATATATATTGTTACATTTAATTAATAACTCAAAATTTGTCAATTAACTATAATTTTTATTGTGCTTAATATTTTTAAAATACTAATATTAGAAGTGTATCACTTATTTATTATTACTTTGTAGAAATAAAATAATAATGATTATCTTACTATGCTCGTATTTTGAGAGTCTGACATGAGTTTTTTAAAACTTGGCTTTCAAAAATAAAGTTTTGATATATGAATAGAGCAAAGCTAATCCATACGTTACAAAAAATAGTTTTCACCATTCGCTCTCATATGTAATTGTTAGTTATATTCCATTTCAAATTATTAATTGTACTTATATTTAATCTAAATGTGAGATACAAAATATATAGTATGTGGAAATTATCGAAAACAATAATTTTTAGTTATAACAATATATCATTTTTATTAAATATTTGATAGACAAAATTTATTTATTTCTGTAAAGTATAAAGTTAGTTGATTTGTGCAATAAATTATATTATTTCATAAAATAAAATTAAAAATTAATAAACTCAAGATATTAGTTTTAGTGATTAAATTTGTTCATTTTTTCAAAGTTATGTGACTTATTTGAACTTTTTTCAAACATAATTTAACAAACAAAGAACATTGAAATTTGCAATGTATTAAAAATCGATGCGCATTGAACACTTCATTGTTGTTGATGAAAGTAAGGTTTAAATAATACCTTTTAAAAAAGTTTGAGAGTAATTTGACAATTTTTTTAATTCGGGTAATAAAAATAAAAATACTTTGTTAACCTCTCAAGCATTTGACTAATAAAAGCAAAGAGAAAATGAACTTTTCAAGTTGTCGTATTAAAATTTCTATAGTCTATGTACATTTTCTAACTCGTGACTATTCTAGTGGTATCAATTTGTTATTCTCATTTTTTATTATAGTCATGCCTCCATTTTTAGGACCCACTTAGACTAAGCTAACTCATTCATTATTTGACATAAGATAAAGTATCTTAGCATTAAGTAGTTTCAGCACCTCTTTCTTAACAACTTTTTTTATGTTGGGATTCAACCTTCTTTAGTGCTTAATAAACGTTTTATAATCATCTTGCAATATTATTATATGCTTACAAATTGATGGGTTGATGCCCTTAATATCATCAATAGTATATTTTATGACATATTGATGCAATCTAAGAACTTGCAACAAATTTTCAGTTTCAATTTCACTTAGACTTACATTTACAATCATAAGATAGGTGGAATTAGGTCTAAGAAATTAATACCAAAAAGTGGAGGGAAGAAGTTTAAGTTCCACTTATGGGATATTATATTTAGTCCCAAAACTTATAGACATTCTTTAAATAGATTGATTGAATCATACTTAGCTAGCTCCTCATTTATTGAATGGTCAATTATGTTAATCATATAACGAGAGTCTCTAAAAGAAGGATATTTAATGGCATTAAGTAAATTAAACTCAAATCTCTCATCTCCAATACTCAAAGAAAACTTTCTATTTTTCACGTCAATAAAAGCTTTAGTCCTGGCTAGGAAAGGCCTTCCAAGGATGAAGGGGATTTGAATATCCTCCTCCATCTCTAAAACAACAAATTAAGAGGAATGAAAAGCTTACCAACCTTAATAGGTAAGTCCTCCACTATACCTATTGGATACTTGACAAAATGATATACCAATTACAAAGAAATGGTGGTGGGCTTTAATTATTTCACCAATCTCGAGCTTTCTACAAATAGATAAAGATATGAGACCTACACTTGCCCCTAAATTACACAAAGACGAATAAAACTCATAATATCAATAATATAAGGAATAAAGAAACTACCAAGATCTTTAAGTTAGAAAGGCAAATTTTTAAAAAATTATGGCATGATACTCCTCAATTAAAGCTACATTTTTACAGTCCTCAAGGGCTTTTGTTTAAAAGCAACTATGAAGGGGATATTAATATACAATTTATGAAGAAAATCTAAAATTTTTCAAAACTATTTATTAAGTTTAGCCTTAGCCAACCTTTAGGGAAAAGGCATAGGTAGTTTATATGGTGTAGGGGAGATGCATTTGGGTACTTATCCTCACTTGTCAGAAAAAGCTTCTCTACTAGCTAGAGGTAAGGCTGTGTACTTTTAAACCTCTCCAGACCTAAGATCTTGACAAATTCCTACTAATATGTTGTTGTTGTTGTTGTTATATTCTTACTTAACAGATCTAAAAGTCGCATAAGATATGATTGACAAAGTTAATGTCTACCTAATTTAAGTTTAGTTGGTTTGTTGAGAAAATTCAAGCTTTGGATAGAACGTTAGCCTACTTGAGATAATAGAATGATCTTTCTGAAATAGTAGTGAGTTTTATTATTCAAATAAAGTCTTAATCTTATTTAGTTGTTATAGAGTATAACCTATTACTTTTTTTGTGTGTTTATATTTTATTTTGAGTAGAAATTACCTTTTTTCATATAGTTGATAAAAAGTGTTAGTGAACTAAATTTGTTAGATATAAGTTAGATTTAAGAAGAGTTCTCAAAGTTAGAAAGAAAAGTTGTATGTACATTATGTGATTTTGCTATAGTCCATATTGAGTATTTGATGACAAAATTTTGCAGATATGTCAATATCATATAAACAGCAAAATGTAATGACATTTTGAGTTGACTAATTGCTCATAAATTTAATAACAAACATGCAAGATAGATGTCAAAACCATGATAGCATAATACAAATAGTTACATAGAGTAGAGTTATAAGGTATTGCACCTTAATAGAATTGTTCCACTTAATTTATCCTTTTAAAAGTGTGAACGTGGACTATAATTGAAGGAATTTACTATTGTGTAATAATAGTTGTTATTAGAAGAAGATAGTTACATAACTTTGAGATCATATATATATATATAATTCAAGATTTTGAGTATTTGATACTAAATTTGGATTTAACATTACTAAAATGTTTAAGAAATAATAAGAAATAAGTTGTCAAGTGGTTGATATAAATTTATATAAATAGTTTGTATTCATTAGATCAATGGAAACTTATATTCGACGCAGGTGGCAAGAATACAAAGTTAGATAATTGAAACTATCTTTTATATAATATCAGTTAAATTTACATAATGAGAATCATTTATTTACATATAAGGACATATGTACCCTTTTGATTATAAATCGTATGAAACTTATTATGTTGAAGGATGACTAAATCAACCTTTAGTAAAAGGATGATTATAGTATTAAATTGTTAAATCTTATACATGTGGTGAATTAGATGTAATAACAATTTATAAAAAGATGAATTCTTGTTTTTTTCTAAATTTATTATGAATTTATATGGTAAAGTCATATGAATTCAATGAAATATTAATTTAAAATTTTTGAATAGTTTAAAATATTTAAATATAAGTAAAAATTAAGCATTGTGAATGTTAAAATACTTTGATGAGATTAATATGGTGAGACTTAATTTTCTTAGCTATTTATAGGGAATGAAATTTTGTAGTGAATATCTACATAACTAAATTCCATAATATTATGATTTTATGTAAGGAGGAGTCAACAATATAAGATATTATTATTTTATGTAACATTTATTTCTTTTATAACTATGCCTAGTATAATAATTTACCCTAAATAATTCTAACTAAATCAATTAGAAAATTTTCATATTAGATATAGAAAAAATGTTTGTTTCAATTGATGCTTATAGGAGAATGATTTTCAAGGTAAATGGCGAGAGTCAGATAAAGTTTGAAAAAGTTTAAATCTCATGGCAATATAAACAATTAGAATTAGATTTTTTATTGTTACATTTGATGTAGAGTCAGATAAAGTTTGAAAAAATTTAAATCTCATGGCAATATAAACAATTAGAATTAGATTTTTTATTGTTACATTTGATGTATAATTAAAAGGTTATGAGATGTTGAAAAATTCACTTTCATGATGAATTCAAAAAGTTTGTATTGGATATCATAATAAATTTATCATGTCTATAAGAATCTTAGTGAGAGTATAGTTGTGCTCTTTAGTGTGAGTGTGTAAAGACATACTGCTCATAACAAAAAAAATCTATGTTTTCAATCATTGAATATATGATAGTCCAAGAACAAATCTTATCATGTATGAAAAGGTAATCAGTTAATTATGAGAATTAAATCTATATAGCTAGATATGAAAGGCATTTTACTATACTAATCTAAGTTTATAGACAGTGTACTAAAGGTATTTAGTATTTAAGATATCTGATACTTATGAAATATTAAGATATCTATTATATTATAATAAGTTGAAATTTGAGTTTAAAGTTATATAGATATTATCCTTAGAAGTAAAACCTTATTAAGGTACATTTTACTTAGAACAATATTATTTTAAGATTGGAAAGATTCTATTGTAGCATTAATTGTTAATCAAGCCATAAATATTTTTTATTTAGTAGAAATGATTATTTGATCAATAAGATCTTTAATGAACTTTGTATAGTTCCTTACAATAATATACTATGAAACATAAAGGGCATTAGGTATGTGAAAGGAGCTAAGGTCCTATCAAAGATCCAAATATGTATTTAGATAGTTTCTTTTAATTATGATGATAAATGAGATAAAACTTATAAGATTTAAGTAAGTCTCCAGATAATCTTGTATATGTCTCTTACTATACTATTATCCTAATAGTAACATAATCTTCATGTGATGATGATACATACCAAGTGCACTAAAAATAATTTCCTTACCTTAGATATTAATAAAGATTTATAGCAATGGTAAGTGTCGAATCGATAGAAAATGATTATCAATAATAAGAGCGCTAATAAATAAGTAGGTTAACGGAACTGTATGAATTAAACTTATATAAATTAACAAAAACGAATGTAATATAATCAAGAAAATTATGATGAGAACATAATGATTTTAACAAACCCAATTACTAGTTCAATTTCCACCTCCACTTAAATAGCATAATCAATTGTAAAGTTATCTTTTTCCTTTTCTAAAATTACTATTCGTAGGTAACAACAAGCTCTATTAACTCCAATTTTCCTTTTGATCATATCTAACTAAAACAAATGCTTTGATTAGATCTAGCTACTAGAAAAATTAGAATAAGCTCGTGCAACAACAATATTAAAAATTAGAAAAATAGTTTAGTCTAAGCAAAAATCACACAAGCTCGAATTCTTTAACTTAGGTAATGTTATTCTTAATGATGGACAATCATTAGTTCGCTAATTATGAATTAAAAATAATAATAATTACAAACTGGTAGACTTGATAATTCCAGGAAAGCTAGACTTAAATGGTGTGAAGTAACCATACCAAAGAAATTTGGCAGCCTAGGTATCATCTCTATCTCCGATATGCAAAATGTATTAATTTGCAAAAGGATATGGAGATTAATTACTCATAAGAAAGCTCTTTGGATAAAGTGGATACATGAAATTTATTTAAAGCTCACAAACTTACGGTAAGCAGGTTTTTTAAGAGAAGGCTCATAGATACTCAAGCAAATGATGAAAATAAGGAATATTATCCGTCCTTCTATTAAACAGAGAATTGCTAATGGTGAGAGGACATAGATTTAGTATGATCATTGGTTGGATATCAGTCCTTTAATCTATTCGGATGAATTTAAGTATCTCAGAAATAGGATGCCATTTCATCAAAAAGTTAATTCAATGATTATGTAAAGAAATTGGCATAGAACATTAAGGGGATTTTAATCTCTTGTTGCTCATCAACCTTCTTTGAATTTTGAGCATAGAGAAAGATACCATTACCTGGACTTTGAATTCAAATGGGCACTACTTTAATCACTCTTGTTATAAGTTGTTCATGAACTACACTAGGGGAGTCATGTGGTTCAATCTCTTATGGCAGAGCACTATATGTCCTAAAGAAGTCTTTTATTACTTGGATTGCAATAAAAAATAGACTTAAAACCAAGAACCAATGGCATGGAAGTGATGATGTTATGTGTCTATTATGCAACCAATTTGTGGAGAACCGTGAGCACCTCTTCTTCAGGTGCAGCTTTTCGAAGGCAGTCTAGAGTAGATTGCTTCATATGCTACCTATTAATAACAGTGGATATCAATAAGAGCAGGTGCTAAAATGGATTATCAAGAACTCCAAGCATGGTAGTCCTAATTCCGCTCTATTTAAAGCAACCTTCACCATCACCATTTACAACATTTGGAGAGAACAAAACTGAAGACGATTCATGGATATGAAACAAGAGAAATAATAGGTCGCAGATTACATAGTTAATCAAACTAGAGCTTGCGTGTTGGCTCACAATGTTCAGACCAATCTTTCCATGGACATGAAGCACAAGTAGTGTCTATAGCTGTATTTTTTGTTTTATATCTTATAGATAAATGCAATACATACTTAGAGAATTTTTTATCATATTGTAAATAGGATCATAGGCATAATGCCATGACCTCACTGTAATGTAGAGATAGTTTTTAACTAAAGTAAAAATTCCCATTTTTTAAAAATAATTACATATTGAAGCCTAATTTTAGAAATAAATTTGCATATGAATGATCTAATAGCTTAAAACTTGATAAAAAACATAAATCATAAACATTAGTATCATAATAACATGATCCATTTCATGGAAGAGTAAAGAATAACATTACTGCAATTGATTGAGGCATAAATGAGGTTATAGGCTTCAACATCCACTTGAATTAAAATAAATAGATCTAGCTTTGTATAGTTTTTGAAAAAACATGTCCAAAAAAGAGGAGAGAGTGAAAATATGATAGTGTGTTGCCTCAACAACAAGAAAATTAATAGTTTAAATAGCCTATAGTTTTTAAAGAAGTTAAGAAAAATAAAGTTCCTAAAATAATCCTACTAAAATATAATAAACTAAGAAAGTAAATAAAATAATTCCCAAATGAGGTAAGAAATTAATTATTCAGCTGCATATCTCATATTTTGAGGCTTTAAAAGCTTCTAAAATAAATCACCTCCATATTTATTGAACCACTTAATATAGAAATAGAAACTTTTGATAGCATTATTTTCAAGTGAGATCTTGACCTTGATAATGTTTTATTATGGAAAAGCTTAAAACATGAAAGTTGTGTCTCTCTTTTTAATCTTTTCAAAACATCTTTAATCTTCTTAATCAAAATTCAAACAAGAAAGTTAATGTTATAAAACCAAACAATAGTAAAACTATCTAAATTTGTGAAATTAAGCTTCTTTTGCTTCTTTTGCCTCCATTTACTATCTAAATTACAATATGAACCAAAATGAGTATTTTAGGGAAAAAAACTTTAAACACTAAGTATTAGGGAATAAATAAATAGTCAATTAAGTACTTATAATATGATATAAGATATTTAAATGATTAGCTTAAGTAAGTGAGAGATTATTGATTTATATCCCATGGCTAATCAAGTGATTGTAGTTTTAGTGACTTAATTATTTAAAGATATTTTTTATTTTATATATATCTAAATAATTAGTTGATGTATAAGATAAAATCCTTATGATAAATGTACATTGTAAATGAAATTATGATGAGATCATTAAAATTCATAGCACATTTATGTGTTATCCTTAAAATTTTTCTAATCATTATTCTAATAAGATTGTGCATTAATAGAGCGTAAGAAGAATAATGCGCATTATGTTTCTTCTTTTTACAAGAAGTATTTAATCATATACTAAAATATGGAAATACTTAAATAAATGTGTGGGTGTTTATTAGATAACAATTTCACTGAGCTAACCCCTTATGAGAATTTTATTTGAAATATTGCTTATATATAAGTGAAAATTCTCATTGTGATGATTGCATATACGATTCTTTGACTAAAGATCTCTAAGGTATGTCATATAGGGATTGTCATTTTTTATACTACTTTTGTTAAGAGTAGCTTAATAAATAGTCATTAGATATAATATGAACTATATAGAAGTAATTAAGACATTAATGTAGTTTATCACCTCAAAGAGATCAGGAAGGTTATTCGCATTGTTCTCAACTAGTATTAATCCGAAAAATCCTTAACCAAGGTATAATGAAACTTTCAAAATAATTTTCAAGTATCACTAATAAAATCAAATACCAATAGTAAAGAACCAATATAATTAAACTTAAATAGAGTAAACATTAATTTCATGTTCTATATTTAGTCAGACTATTGTGTGATAAAATGATTAAATTATGTGCAAAACTGTATATGAAAAGGTTAAGTAAAAGAATATTTACATTCAAAATATTTGAATGGTCATGACACATTATTAGACTCAAATCTCAATTTATAATATAAATAGGGATGACAATTATGACTCGGGCCACTTGGCCTGATCATGGTAGGCCCGTGTGGGCTACGGGCCCGCCCGGCCTTGCCCGTGACCCACCTATTTTTTTCAAAACGACGTTATTTTAAATTTTTTCTTTAAAAATAAATGAGCAGGCCACCATAGGAGGCCCGGCCCGGCCCATTGACATGTCTAAATATAAATAATTTAATTAGAGAATAAAAGATAATCAATAGATGTTAATTTATATAATTTTGATTATGATTGAGGATTATAATTTATATCAATTGATAACATATTTAAGAACATAATGAGTCATACACAAGTAACAATTGATGAGAAAAAAAGGTAATTTATTCAAGTTTGAATATAAAGTTTGAAAAACTTTAGGATTAAACATAAGATATTTAATAAATAAAAAATCAGTATGAAATATTGGATCTGATTTAAAATTAATTGATATTTAATTAGAATTAATTGTAATTCTAGTTAAAATTTAATTGAAATTAGAATTATATTTCAATAAAATTGCTATAAGTTCCAAACTCTATAATCAATAGGCACGGGGACTAAAGAATTTAGTAATTCTTATCTAGCATCTATACACCACTTATAGAGTTCTTTTAACTCATTTATGTGGATATAATTAGAGGTCAAAAATATGTGTGACTATAGTGATTTTGATAAATTAATTTTAGAAACAATTTGAGAGAAATAATAAAAAAATTAAGTTACACAATACAATATAGTTTTTAAATTATATTAATGTATTAATTATATTATAAAATTTAAATAATTTTAAATTCAAAATATTAAATAAAATTTTATTGTTATATCACTATCGTAATCGGATCCTAGCCTAATTTTGTGACATTATAATATAGTCAGTTTCATGAAAGGTAAACAACATTGTCGTCGAAGGATGTGAAGCATACAATTTTAAATTTTGTGCTTCGAGTGATGATGTAAATAGGGATGAGATAGTACCTGGCTGCAATTGTCAAAAGTCCCTAGAGATGTTTGGTTCTACTTATATTTTTTTGTTGTAATTTTTAGTTTTCATTTTTAGTTTTTTGTTTTTGTTTTTCTTTCAAATAAAAACAAAAACTTATTTGGTTGTTAATGTTAATGTAGTTATATTTTTATTACTGATAATAATTACATATTAGATAAAACTTAAAGATAAATTATTTTTAATTAAGTAAATTTATTTAATCTCTTATATAATATTTATCAACAAATTATTAATAAAATTATTTTATTTTAATAAAATAAATAATTTATAAATTAATATTTATTTTAAATATATTTAAATTATTAAATCAAATTTTATTTGAATATTTATGTATTTAAATTTAATTATATTTATTAATAAATATTATAATTTAATTATAAAAATTAAATAAAATGTAACTATTCATAATTTTTTTTGATAATTAAATTAATTTATTAAATATATAATCTTGAATTAAATTATTCATAATTTTTATTCATAATTAAATAATTAAATAATATATTTAAATGATACTAAATCAAATTATGAAAAAAACAAAAATAGTAAACAAAAACCACTTTTTATGATTTTCATAATTTTTAAAAACTGGAAAAAATCAAAACTAAAAACAGAAACTAAAAATTTAAACAAAGTTTTTTTTATTAAATTTGAAAATAAAAATAAAAAATAAAAAATAGAAATAGAAACAAACTCCCCCTTATTATCAGGAAAACATAGGTCTTTTGAACTCACTTTAATCCTACCTAGAAACTCCAAAACATATTAGATGAGTAAAAGCCAACATAGTCTGCCAGAATATAGCGAATGCCAATCTTGTTTATTCATCAATACTTGATCAGTTCATATGCTTAGACCACCGAGACCAATTCGTATCCCACCAACTACCATGCCATCTGCTGCTGTAAACCCTTGGGTCCGTAATGCTCACAGAGTTCCATTCATTTGAGAAGCTTCTTGCACAATCAACAGTCGAGTTTTTCTGATTGTCATTTCCAATTTATGAAAAATAACAAATCAGTCAGTTGATGGAGCTCAGTAATTCAAAATCTTCGACAGCCTCAACGATGAGAGTTTTGATCATGTCCTATGCAGAGTATATTTCTTACGTTAAAGTGCTGCAGTTAAGCCCTTCTTATTATTCGGTTAAACTTGATATCTAGCTACATTTACGACTGATGGAACTTTATAATCATACAACCAATAATAAATTTTTATTTAAATATTTAAATAAATATATAAATCTTCGTCAATCAATTTTAAATTTAAATAAAATTAAAAGTTAATAGTTTGAATAAATACAAATTAAATGTAACTAATTTTTGTACGTTCTTATGAAGCACCTATCATATAATGCGTTAATACATATATTAACTTACATAATGAGATACAACTTTTAAATATAAAAATTTTGTTTTTCATGAATTATAAAATTTTAGTACCGATCTGATAAATATTTTAAAATTCTTTTAATTATTCTAAATATGAAAAAAATAAACCCAAACACCATTAAGTATCTGTTTAGATAAGCTTATATCAGTAGAACTTTTGCCAGTACAGCTTTTTTTAAAAGCTCCAAATTTGAATTTTTTAAAAATCTGTATTTTAGCTTCTTAAAATGTTATTTTTATTAACAAAGTGTTTTTGGATGTTACGATCAAACACTCATTTTTCTTAAAAATAACTTTTGCGGTGAAAAAAATATTTTTTCACCCACCAAAAGCTGAACCAAACAGGCACTACGAGAAAGATTATTATGTCATTTTATAGTCCAAGTCATTATTTCATTTGTTTCAAATTAATTGTCTATTCCACTTAGGGGAACTTTTACAAACTAATATATCATATTATGCTAATAATGAGATATATATCTTTAGTAGTACTAATCCTAAACTAATATTGGATAATAAAGATTGAATTTATCATACATAACCAGCAAATTTATTACGAAGATGAATTTTCTTACCAAGATGAGACAACATTTATAAGTCTTCACGAATTAACTAAGCTAATTTTGGAATTGAGAATTTCCCCCATCTCTCCCCAGCTTGCTTTCTATTTTCAACCAAGTGAAATTAATGCATTCTAAATTTGTCTGCCTTAAACAAACCATATATACCTCCTCTCGCAAGTTCCAAGAACTAGGAAAAAATAAAGACACTACAGAAGCTAAAGTCATGGTAAAAAGGAGGATACAAATTTCCCCGATTGTTAATGATCGTGCCAGGAATAGTAGTTTTAAGAAACGAAGAGGTAGCTTAGTGAAAATGGTTAGTGAATTAAGTACTCTTTGTGATGTCAGGGCGCTACTTATCATATTCAGCCCGCGTGATAATGAACCTAAATTGTGGCCATCGAACGATGATGTGCGACAACTACTGAACGAGTACCAGAGCATCCCTGAAATAGAGCGTAGCAAGAAAATGGAGAATCAGGAAAGCTACCTCAGAGGGAGAGTTCAAAAGATGCATGAGAAGTCCCTGAAACTCCAAGAAACCAACTATGCCATGGAGATTGATTATTTAATGCATCAAATTCACGTCAATGGTATTGAAGGTTTGGAGTTAGTTGATCAAATAACTGCTTCCAAGTTGGTAGAACAAAAACTCCAAGAAATAAGGGCTAGGATTGTGCGCTTACGACATCAAGAAGTTTCCGATATGCTAATGGGTCAGCATGTGGCTGCAGAAAACCCTAAACCATTGGAGATAGCCCCTACTGGCGGAAGTGGCATGGAGTTCCGGAGGACATATGAAGTCGGAGGTAGTAGCTATGGCTGTGGACTTGATCGTGGCCTGAGGTACCACGTTGTCCCTAACATTACTGGTCTAGGAGGAACACCTCGTGGCTTTGCCGGAGACAGCAGCAGCAATATCGGTTTAGTGGGGCCAAATTTGTTTGGCGGAAACATTCCAGTGGTTAGTGCTGCTGCTGGCAATTCTAACATTATTGGAATAGGAGGAGTACCTTACCATGGAGGAGGAAATATTAGCAATATCAGTTCTGCATGGCCAGATGGGGGCGACGCAATCAATCTTGCCGGGACGGCGACCCAGCTGCCTCCATCCAGCCAGATTGGCAAAGATAGCTCCGGCGGAAGTGGTAGCAGGCAGCAAGGACCACCCGCATTAGACTTGTTTGGGAGTGGCAGTGATGCAGGACCACTTGATGCTACTCAGACTTGGAATCGCAGTAATGTTTCTTGATAATTAAAGTGTTACTTTCTAGGAGAAGTTGCATGTTGCAGAGCAAATCTAGTGTTTTCATGTTTTGTTCTTTGAATAAATTGCATGGTTCGTGGAGCTGCATTTTACTTATTTGATGTCTTGTCTAAGAAGGTCGAAGCTAAGATTAATGGATGATTATTATGGCCATATATAGTAGGAGTTGCATGCATAGTCAGTTTGTTTTGTTGTCTTATAAGATATTGTTTTTTCTCAATAATAATTCATGCCCTTTTAAGTGATACATAATTTTGATAAGATTTTGATTTACATAAGAAATTAAATTTTGGTGCACATTCATACTAATAATAAGAATAGGCAAAAACATATATTTGGAATTTGCGAGGATTAACAGGTAATGAACTTTGAAAATACGAAGCCTCTATATACTCCACACCGAAAAATTACGTTCCGCTTTCAACATTTGATATGACTATGAAAGATTTTGAAAAACCCTTTCTTCAAGAATGGAAAAAACAGTTTTTCTCAACCTTTTTCTCTTGTTTATTTTTCGGTATAAAGAACAAAAAAAACAAAGAATATTTATGTATCTTTGCTTTCTTTCTAACATACAAAACCAAAAAAAAAATCTCTATATTCAATCTCTTCTCTTTGTTTTACTCTCAACACACAAAAACGAAAATCTTACTTTCTCTTCACTGTTTTTCACGTATCAAACAACCAAAGTATATATCTCTCTACGTAAGTTTATCTTTTCCATTTTTTGCACAACACTTTATGGACAAACCTTTTACACACACACTTGCAACGTTTCGTTATCCACCAAATGCAAGTTCACGATGCTTTCTTTTCATTTTGATTTTTTTTATAAAATAAAATCAAATAAAATAAACTATTTTATTTTATTATTATTTCTAAAATGAAATAAAATAAAACTATTTTATTTTATTCATTTATTTTGTACAA